>CM031237.1:311864448-312012173 GCA_018340775.1 Taxus wallichiana var. yunnanensis
AAATTCGGTATCTATACCCTCATCACCCGCATGCACATATTTATTTAATCATCCCCTTCCTTTCATTAAATTCCCATCTAATACTCATTAATTAATTAATTAATTAGTTAATATCTTACATGCCCAATTTTCCCATCCACCTTAATCTTTATGCCCATTCATTAATTAGTTCATATTAATTAATTAATTGAATCCATTTCCCTAACCAACCTTCTATTTCTATTTTTTTATCCTACACACACACTCCATTCACTTTTATATATTTTATCTATTTTATGTCCTAACCACCCTTATGTCATCTGTCTTGCAGCCAAAGTGATTTAAAGCATCATTATATTCTTTAAAAATCTCGAAATCCCATCAAAAGAGCAAAAACAACCAAGAGGGGAAAATTTCCCTGCAATCGATGATGACCCAACCCAGTTGATGTTGACCTTATAAAACTAACTACTTTATTTATATTCATCATCGATGCATGAAATTCTCAAGCTTTCTCCCATCCAGAGAATCCTTCTTCATGCCTGAGAAGTTTTGAGACATTGATAGATCATTAGGACATTTTTCAATGTTCTTGTAATGCTCACTATCATCTGTCGTGAGGTTTATCATTATCACCATGTTGTTTTATTAAGATTTTATCATATTATCTGGGTATTTCTTATATCTAATATCTTACAGGATCAGACCATCAACTACAACATTGACAACTTCTTCAACAACATTCCCCCTTTAGCCTTTTTGATTGCAGGTTATATTTCTTGTCCATTCATCGTCAGTTTTATCCAATTCTACTAAATTTGCTGAAGACCTATTCATACTGTCGTCAACCCAGGTCCACTTTGTCAAACAAATCTATTCAATTGTTGTTTTCACCCATTTCTTAGAATTTTTTCCCCCGATTCCTCCTTGTAGACTACTCACAACATACACAAGCTTATGTCATCCTCCAGTTGGCAATCAGACTCTTTAGGTCTCCATATTCATCTTAAAGTCCATATCTACCCTCCCAGGACGTCGTTGTTCTGCCTCTGCACATTCTAGGTCATCTTCGACCCAGACCAAGTATATTAAATTGCAGCAAGAAATAACAATCTAGCACCCATATCAAATCCGAGGTAACATAAACCTCCATCATTTTTAAGTTTTTAGTTTCTTTAGTATCTAGTGCATTAACTTCATTAGGAACAAGAAATTTTGATAACAATTTTAAATAATCACATGGATAGATATGGTATAGGAGGTTATGCATAGAAGAATAAGCATATGTAAGAGATATAAAGACAAGTTGTTGAGCTTGCAAGAAAATTTTATCACCTCAGATGAAGATATGCAAATAGGGTTGCAGACCCAAATAGTGATACTAAATAATTACCTCCATTAACGAATGAAGGAGTAAATGAAGAATAAACTAAGAGATATGAAGAAACATTGAATGAGAGATAATTTGAGGATAAAATGATTAAAACTTTGGAGAGAAAGAATGGTGATATCAAGATTAATGTTCTTGATTTTCTTTGGAGGGTTACGACAGAGGATTTGACCGACTAGTTGAATCGCATGGAAAAATTCTTTGAGTAGAAAAACCTCTTAGAGGAGAATAAGATTAAGTTTTCATGCACTAATTTGGTCGAACATACAATGATCGACAGGATCACTTGAAAAATGAAAGACAAAGGAAAGGAAAGGACAAGATCTCAAACTAAAATAAAATGGTGAAGAATCTAAAGGAAAAGTTTGTTCATGTAAATTATGCCCATACACTATTTTGAAGGTTTCAAAACCTAAGAAAAAATGATCTCACCATCAAATAGTATATCAATGAATTTTACAGTTGTCAATCCATGTGGAACATGGAGATTCTAAAGAACATAAGGCTATAAGGTATATAAATGGGTTAAGTTATACCATATAAGATGAAATGAGTATGTTCCAGATCCATAGCCCTGAGGATGCTTATCAACTTGCATTAAATGTAGAATAAAATCATAAGAGGATTAATTATAGAAGAGGAGTGAAGAGAGGACCATCATCATCTCCAATGAAAGGGAGAGTTAGATTTGATTCCCTAAAAGGTGAATCCTCTAATGGAGAAGGGCGGGAAGAATCTGGTCAAGGTCACGGTAACTACCAAAGAGGTAGGGGGATTCAGAGAGGAAAATGATGTGGTGGAGGATGGAGTTGGAGTATCCCCAAATTGAAGTATACTTATTACCAATGTGGTGAAGAAGGGCACATTGATTTTGAGAATCTGCACTATCCTACATAGAACAGATGACAAGTAGAACAACCTGAAGTAAACCTTTTTGAAGATGAAGAAGAAGAGGAAATGGATATTAATGGAGACTTGTGTGAAACCCTCGTCATAAGGAGGATGATCATCATCTTGAGGAAGAAGAAAGAACAAGATAGTGTCGGTGGTGATTCTTGACTGCGCACAAATATCTTTCAAATAAGATGCACCTCTAGAGGGAGAATATGTAAATTTATTATTGATGGTGGTAGTTGTGAAAATATGGTTTCAACTATGATGGTTGATAAACTCAGTTTGAAATGTGAGAAGCACTCATATCCCTATCACATATCATTGTTCAAGAAGGGGAAAAAGGTAACCATATATAAAATATTCATGGTAAAATTTTCAATTGGGAATACATACAAGGATGAGTTGTGGTGTGATGTCATTTTTATGGATATATGTCATATATTATTGGGGAGACCATTGCAATACGAAAGAAAGGCTACACATGATGGAGGGAAGAATACTTAAACTTTTTGGAAGGATTCTTTAAAGGTGGCATTGTTACCCTTCAAAGAAGAAGAGAAGAGTGAGGGTTTATTGGATACAAAAGAGTTTGATGCAGAAATGGAAGAAGTTGGTTAGTGTTATGCATTGATGTAAAATAAATTAGAAATTGAAGCCTTTGGTATACCGATTGTGGCAATAGTGGTACTAAAATAATACATGGATGTCATACCAGATGATGTACCAAATGAATTACCTCTAAAGATGGATATAAAATACCATATTGATCTGATCCTTGGATAAACCCTTATGAATTAGGAAACCTATAGGATGATCCCGAAACAAACTAAGGACTTGAACATTAAAGTTAAAAATCTGATAAAAAAGGGCTTAGTGAGAGAAATAATGTGTCCTTCTGTAACTCCAACACTATTGTCCTAAAAACGATGGAGTCTTCACAATGTGTGTGGATAATAGAGAAATAAATAAAATCAAAATTAAGTATAGGTTCTGAAATCCAAGATTAGACAATATGATGGATGTGCTAGCAGGAGCCCAATATTTTAGTAAGATTGATATATGATGTGGGTACTATCATATCTGAATCCATGAAGCTAACGAATGGAAACTAATTTTAAAAACAAGAGATGGATTATGCACGATTGGATTCCATCTAGGTTATCTAATGCACCCAATAAATTCATGAGGTTGATGAAAAAGTACTATGAGAATATAATGGTAAGTTCTTTATTTTCTATTTTGATGATATGTTGATATTAAATGGGAAAGAGGAAGATCACTTGTTTCATTTGAAATTGTTGTTAGAATTATTACAAAACAATATTTTGTATGCAAACTTAAAGAAGTATAGATTTATTCATAAAATCCTTTTTTGGGTTCGTCATCTCAGATAATGGGGTGAGGATTGATGAGGAAAAAGTGATGGAAATTTTGGAATGGACTATTCGATAGAATGTGACAAAGGTTTGCGTTTTCATGGCTTTGAAAAATTTTATCAGGAAGTTCGTAAGGAATTTTAGTTGCATTGTTCCACCCATAACATAGTGGACGAAGGAAAATAAGTTTATATGGAAAAAGGAAGCAACATATAGTTTTGAATTATTGAATAAGAAAGTTTCAAATATACCTATTTTGGTATTGGTAGATTTTAGCAAGGTCTTTCGAGGTTGATTTTGATGCCTCACATGTCGGGATTGGATCAATATTGAGTTAAGAAGGATGACCTATAGTATTATTCAATTAAAAGATAAACGATGCCAAGAGGAAATAATCTACACATGATGTGGAATTGTATGCTATTGTTTAAGAATTAAGGTAATGGAGACATTACTTTTTAGATAAGGAATTTTTACTCTTTACTGACCATGAACCATTGACGTACGTAAACGCACAGAAGAAACTAAATAGTCCACATGTAAAGTGGGTTTCATTTTTACAAGAATATATTTTTTTCTTAAAGTATAAATAAGGTAAGAAGAATCAAGTCGTTAATGCCTTGGGTAGGAATGTGGTGATTTTGATAACAATGTAAAATGAATTCGTAGGGTTGGAGGTAGTTAAGGAATTGTATGAAGGTGATCCAGATTTTTGTAATGTTGTGAGACAATGTAAGGACCGTATAGTGGGTAGTGGTTCTTGTGATTATTTGATGCAGGATGGCTATTTATTTAGGGGAAAACAATTGTGCATCCCTGTTGATTCAATGAGAGAAAATTTTATAAGAGAGTTGCATAGTGGGGGTTTGGTTGCACACTTTGGTATAAGTAAGACACTTCTCTTGTAGAAGTGAATTAATAATTTCCGAAGATAAAGAGAGACATAAATAGGATCATATCAAGATGTTGAGTATGTAATTTATGGCTAAGGGGCATGCACAAAATACTAGACTGTATATGTCATTACTTATCTCTACAAGGCCATGGGTTGATTTGAATATGGATTTTATGTTAGGAATTCCTAACACACAATGACAAAATGATTTTATCTTTGTTTTGGTAGATAGATTCTCTAAAATGGCTCATTTAATTACTTTTAGAACAACTAATGATGTTTGTATACTTAAAAATTTGTTTTTTTCAAAATTTGTTAGGTGACATGGAGTTCCAAGAACAATCACTTTAGATCGGGTCTCAAATTTTTTGAGTCACTTTTAGAATACTATGTAGAGGAAAATGGGGACAAAAATACATCTTATTACTACATATCACCCCCATACTGATGGAAAAACAAAATTATTAAAAAAATTTAGCAAAAATTCTACGATTTAGATTTGGAGAAAAGACAAAACAATGGCTTTACCACAAGATGATTTTTCTTATAATAGCTCAAGTGAACATGTCAACAGGAAGGTATCCTTTCAATATTTTCTATGGTAAGAACACCAAGGGAGTCTTAGATCTGATTGTGCTACCAAGTGGTGATGCAAAATCATTTGAAGAACACATGCTACAATTGTAGGAGAAAATGAGGGTGAAGTTGAAAGACAGTTATGCAAAATATAAAACAGTTATGGGTGCAAGTAAGAGAGTAAAATCATTTGAAGGAGATATGGTGATGTTTCATCTTAGAAAGGAGAGGTTTCCAATGGGGATGTATAATAAACAAAAGTATAAGAAGATTGGCCAATGTAGGATTGTGAAGAGAATGAGTGATAATGCCTACGAGGTGGAGCTACTTGAATATTTTATTTAATTATAACGATTTTTAATGTTTCTAGGTCATGATGTAAATAGCAAGAATGGAGAATAAGTATTGGAACAATAGACGTGAAAGAAGAAAAGGAGAGGGTATTGTGTTTCTTGGACAAAAAGACAATAACTACTAGGCATGGGAGATACAACAAATATTTGGTATTGTGGGAAGGTTTGTGGAAAGAAGAAAATACTTGGATTTCTAAGTGGGAGTTGAAAAATATTAACATTGGAAAATTGGATGAATTCCATCAACTGAATTCATAGGGACATAATTTTTTTCAAGTAAGGGAGAATGATGCGGGAGTGTAACTTCTAGAGACAATAACTTTTTATCCGACCATCTTGAAATTTTCTAGGGTGTTAGAGCTTGATTAGTAATATACCATGACCAACAATTTTGAAAATGTTTTGATCCATTTTGACATATTATTACGGTTGAATTACTTTGTCTAGTGGTCTAAAATTGGCTCAAACCTTTTTCTTGGTTTTGTCTAGAACTTAGAGTTTTTATATCTTTTTTTCTGTATTATAGAATAAGCCAATATTTTACGCAAGCCTTCATTTATGAAGGCATATTTTGTATGCAAAATTTGGAGTGCATTCGAGGTGTATTACCAATAGGTAGTTCTTTTTTGTTTTATGGTTTCTTGTGATTGTAGGGTGTAATGCCCCAACCTACCTTGTTTCACTCAGCTTTATCTCCTACTTGGCGTGGGCTGGAGGGAATATTTTTTTTATGGTTATTAGGGGCCTCATTTGTGCTGACTGACTGCGTGGAGGGTGGAGTTATTAAATCTTGGCGTGTTGGAGTCTTCTGGCTGGTGGATGCACCTCATTTATTACCCTGATTTGCAAATCTTCTTGGTTCTTGTTTGACTACCTGCTCTTGTTTCCTTTTCTCGGTCATGTGAGTTTTCTGTCCCTTTGTTGGACTGCGTGTGGGTGGTTGAAATGCCTTGTCTCCCTGGTTGGCGGCGGACAACTTGAATTTGGTATGCAGTTGCGTGAGAGTTATTGAGTGCACTGTTTTGAAGTTTCAAACGTGGTCAGGGCTCTCTCCTCCAAAAGCTGCGTTTGTCTTCAATCGTGATCAGCTAAGGTGAATGTATCAATCCACTTCATTAAGTCTGTGGAAACGTCTCGGTTGAAGGTCTTTATCTCCTTGGCATCAAATCGAGCGAGTAGAGCATGAAGGAGTCTTCGATCGTGATGAGCTAAGAATGATTGTCCAAGGTAAAAAAAGATGGTGATTATGTGATCTCAAATGGGTAAGAACACCCATGGAAGGTGTTGAAGCCGTTCTAGCAGTCCACAAGCTTCAAAAGGTGAAAAACAAGTCTCATTACCTCCTCAACCTTGACCAGCGGTCTTTTACCGATCAGACGCTATAGTTTGTCATCATAGGGAGCAAATAGATGATTTTTCTTGGCGTCTTTCTGTCCTGGTTCCTCCCTGCGCGCGCGTTTTTGTTCGAGATGGAGCTTCAAGCTAGTGAAGCAGACGTGTTTCCTCCCTTTTCTTTGAGTGCTGCGAGGTGTGCTCTTGTCGGATCCACAAAGAACAATGCACCGTAACAAGGAGTAACCAGCAAAGAGGTAGGCATATTACAGTGTAGTAGAAGCCCTTCTTGTTGAGTGCTTCCAACAAGCAGGTTGTCCAACTTTGTTGTTATCTGTTCAGCATCGAATGCATCCTCAAATTCGGGATTCTCCTTCAAGGTGACAGATCACACCCACGGGCATAGGAGATCTATGCAATGTTGGAGAAAATGTCTTGGGAGATGAAGGTAGCAGGATATTTTTCAGATCCAGAACATGTACTGAGTTTGTATCTTCAAAATTGATTATGTGACAGTGAGGGTGTTACCAGCAGACCTGATGAAATTTATTTACAAAGATTCTCTATTGAGATCTTACTTGTTGTACGATGTAACTCATGGAAGAGAACCTCATAGAGGCCGATCTGTTTCATATCAGAATATTCATGAAACACAATTTGCTTTGCTATTATATGAGCTTCTTCAACGAGTCACCAAGTTGGCAGGCATAAAGTTTTCTGTTGGAATTATCACACCTTACAAGCTACAGCTGTAATGTTTGCACCGAGAGTTTGATGTTGTCCCCAATCTAATGAAGGAAAAGGTTTATATATCATTCGATAGATGCCTTTCAGAGCCAGGAGCGTGAGGTAATCATTTTGTCTTGTGTCCGAGCTTCAAATCATGGGACTTGCCTTGTATTGGATGCCTGCGTTAAGTATGTTGTGAGAAGACTTATATATACAAGCACATATAATGTTGTGTATGCGGGAAAGGAGATTGTTAATGGCAATGAAGCATTGCGATATTTTCTCTGGAGGATCATGTTGACCCCTATGGGCATAGTAAAGCTTTGGCTGAACAGTTAGTCCTCAAAAGTAATGGTAGATCGTTGAAGTATGTTTACCAGCAGCATCAATGCAATTGTTTGGTGATTCAGTTGTCTTTCTTTGCGGTTGACAATAATATGAAAATAATTATTAGTAAAGTCAATAGCGAAGTATTTTGAGACATATATGCAGCCCAAGTGACATTATGTACAACATATCTCCTCTATTACAAGCTGAAGTATGTTCATCTATTCTACCAACCTAAGATTGGATGTCGGGGGTGCCAGATTATATTCCATCTTGTGAGTGCGTGCATGGCCAACAAGTTGTCACCATTGAGCTCCCTCATGGCTCTTCTTTATATGGCACTGGAGAAGGTAGTGGTTCCCTCGAGCGAACAGGAAAGCGTGTCTTTACGTGGAACACTGATGCTTGGGGTTATGGTGATAGTACGACATCTCTATATCAGTCCCACCCATGGGTGTTGGCTGTTTTTCCAAATGGGGAAGCTTATGGGATTCTAGCTGACACTACGAGGCGGTGTGAGGTGGATTTGCGAAAGGACTCAACTGTTAAATTTTCTGCCCCATCAGTCTATCCAGTTATCACATTTGGCCCATTGACATTGCCAGCAGCAGTACTCACATCCTTGTCTCATGCTATTGTTTTTATGCTGGCCCGTGTGGAGTCTGTACGACCTGTTGAAGCTGGAGAAACAGGCAAGATATTTCTACACCTTTCTACTGCTATTATATTTACAATTATTGCGAAATCGAACCGCTTTTTCCTTGCATTGATTTGTCAGTTGGATGTCATGATGGGAGATTTCCCTTTCTGCTTGTTTCTCCTTGTTTTAGCTTTTATCGTTGACAATATGTTGGTCGAAAGGATGCGTGTGCCCTTTCCCCTGAATGTTATGTTTCTCTTGCTTGAATGATAAACATTCGTCTGTTTGTTTATGTGTTAATTCTTCTCTGCGATTGAGTTGCAAGCTATTACGTTGATCAACTAGTATTTTCAATATTATGGAAGTAAGTTACAATAACCTTGAAGCTCCTCCCTAGCACCCAAGTTGTCTTTTGACGCTTTTTGTTAGCCCCTTCGCAAGTCCCTTTGATAACCCTTTTGGCATCAAGAAAGGAAGGTCGTAGGATTAGTGTGATCAATGCTTGGGCTAGCCAGCTTAGAGTTTTGGTATTAAAACTTGTAGAATGAAAAGGTTTGTGTGCAATGTGTTTTCCGTCTCGCGGGTGTAGACTCTTATATTATCTTTCATCTTGTTTCTTGGCTTTTAAGGCCATCCTCAGGAAGTACCTTGACCATCCCTGGCAACTTGAACCATAACTAGCCTTTCGGATCAACTAAGCTCGAGGTTTCTTTGTGCGAATCCAGTACCTCGTTGACACTGGAATAGTTTTGGTCTAATCCCCCTCTCGGAATTGTTGTTGATGGCGCTCTTCTAGTTTTCCTAAATTGCATTATTTCTCCTTTGTAGTGTTAACGCTATTAATTAATATCGGTCGGTCTTTATGCACGTAATTACCTTGATATTTTGTGAGGGAAATTTCCTTAAATGTGATTAATCTTCTTCAAAAAAAAAAAAAAACTCATCTTTCATTTGATAGTCTTATGGATTCATAGCGAAAGGTTTTGTTTTGATAATGTCACTTAGAAATTATGTTTGTATCCATGTGTGACGGTTGACTGTGTTTCCAAGGTTTGCCTTAAAATATTGTTGTTTTGGGAAATAGGTAATTTAGTTTAAACTAACCAAACATTAGAATTGTTGTAGAGGTTTGCAAATCTTTAGTGTTATAAAATTTGTTGATGACATTATTGTATACTCTGGTGTGACGGAACTCCCTTCTTCTCTCGCGTGTTTGCTACTAGCCTGTAAGACTTTGACCCTTCTTGGATGATTGGAAAATCTTTGTAGTTAATGGTCAAAACTAATATACTTTGCTTTCGCCTCGAAACTTATGTTGTGTGTATACTTTATTGATTTCCGGTTTGAAACTCAATTATACATGGCTTTTGTGTTAATTTTTGAAACCCGTGGTTCCCCTTCCTTGGGCTGATCAACTCTTGTACTTTTAGAAATATATTAATTTAGTCTATGCGTTTGGTACCTTTGATAAATTTCTAGATGGTTGGTGTATATATCAAATCTTAATCTTGTAATTATGGTTTTATTACTTACTTGATGGGAATTCTATTTTTGCTAGATTATTTGATTTCTCCTTATAGGGCCAAGGGTCATTCTCTTACGATTGCTATACTTTCGTTGCTTTTACTCCTAACTTAAGTACACGGTCTTCTCCTTCTTTGATTGGCATGATGAAGACTTTATTATAACTTGATGTGTTGATAGTGTTTAGAGGTTTGAACTAATTCTTGTAATAAAGTGCTTCCTTTTTGTGGTATTGTTAGATAATAGTTATGGTGGTTTTGTGTAGCCTTATCTTGCTCAGTTCTCGTGAACTGACTCTTGTAGAAAATTTGTTGCAGATGGATTTTGCGTGTAGATGAGGGATAGATTTGTAGACTTTTTCATCAACCTCAGTTGAGAAGATCCTTTGCTCGAAACCTTTTTATGTTGTTCAACTATTGTTAACGTCTAGTGGAAAGTTTAAAAGAGGATTAATGTCTTAGTATAAAGTATTGTGGACTTCGTCATCTGAACTTTGGAAACCTTGTATTGTTTGACCATCATTGAAATTATAAGAAGATCTGGTTATTGTTGTTGAGTGACTTTGTTGGAGTATCAGTACTTTAAGAATTGATGCAATCTTGTTTTGTTCTTGTAAATGAGTGTTGCTACAACCTTGCCTTGAGAATAAATTTTGAGTTAAACCTTGATATGACTTAGTAATAAAGTGTCATAAGTAAACTATCTTGGGATTGTTTAATACTTCTGGAAGTTAAATTAAAAATTGTATTCAAATAAAGTAACGTAGGGGTCACCAACTTGAAAGCAAGAAATTCTTTAAGTAATCAAGGGCAAGACTATTATTGCAGGTAAACTTTATAACTTGATAACCCTAGCTCCTCTAGTGAACATTAATCCATTTATGGTGAAATCTGTAAAATGACCCTAAGGTGAAATGAACTGTTAGTTGTTTGAAGATGATAAGATTTAATAAGCCAGAGAAAACAAATTGGAGACCTCACCATCTTTCTCACCGCCATTTGGAAAGTAAATTTTTACTCCTTGTTAATACTTTTAGCGAAGCCTAAGTAAAGTTGTTGATAATTCTGATTAAGAGCCCTAGCTTAAATTAAATACTGGCAATAACTAATGAGGTCCTAAAGATGTTTCATCTCGACCTTCTCCCTCTAACCCTTTTTCAAGGCACCTTGTATCTCTTCTCTTAAGTTTGTTGAACTTAAAACCATGTTGTCTTGTGGGCAAGAACGAATCTTAGTAGCATTAGTAGGGAGCAGAGATGGCCTTGTGGAATTTAAATACTCCTTTTTCTTGATAAACGAATTAAGTAAATAAATGTCATAATAGAGAAGATTTAAAGATAATTACTCAGTGTCAAAGGAATAAACTTAGCTTGGTAAGATGAATTGTACGAATCATATCTTGAGCCTCCTTAAAAACATAAGCTAAGAATTGCAAGATGTCCGTTTAAAATAAATAACCCTCAAGAATATCTCATTGTGGTTGGCCCTAACTGTAAGTGTGTTCTGTGATTGGACTTCTATGTTGTCTTGTCAAAAAGAAAAGTAAATTGTCCTTGATAGGTGTGAACATTTCCGTGCTGCCTTTATGGCCATCCTTGTATCAAGTTGTTCACAGTGTTAGTTGTATCCTTGGTGATGACATGTTGCGTCATGTTATGTGTCAAGCAAGTCAAAACAAAAAAAAGTTATCCTATATTTCACTGTGTTGTTCATGTGTGGGTTTTTCGGGTCGTTACATAGGGTATTTTAGAGATAGTGAGCAATAAAATATTGTAATGATGTAAAAGATTAGCGTGACTTCAGGAATGAGAAAAAAACTATTTCAAATCTTCTACAGTTTTTACCAAATCATGCGTGTGTCTTGGAGGCATTTCAATCTCTTACAGATAGATCCACATTATAAATGTAAATAATATTAAAATTAGAATTTAGATGACATTTTCTAAGAATATTTATTTACAACAATTTTTAACCAAAAATATAAATAATCTGAAAATTATTATTGATATTACTCAATTTCTATATGAGTGAAAACGATTTATCAAAAGTTATTACTATGTGTGAAGTTGAATTCTATACATAGTATTTGAATTTAGATTATTAACAAACCCGAAAAGGTGAAACACATTTTTTATTGATTCAATCGTTGCTTCCACCCACAAGGTTCTTGTATACATTTATATTGAACGTGATTACAATTTGAATAATACCCACCCAATAAAAATACCTCGTAATTAAAAGAAACACTATGGAAACAATTTTGAAGAACATAAAAAGACGATAAAGGTGGTATATTTGATATTATGTTTGGAAATATTCGTTGGGTCACCAACACTATATTAAGAAATGTGGGAACACCCATGTGATAATTTAGAAATTAAAACATCCTTATTTTTCAAAAGATTATCGTTAATCTCATTATTTCTGTTTGAAAAGTTTATAATTCATTGTTTTCCTCATGTGTAAGGTGTCGTTATGTTGGCCATACAATCTAGGTACTTAAAATCTTATCACCCATACAAATTACTAACCATAAGATCTGAAATCACCAATTTCACATTATTTATAGGATTTTTTTAATAAATAATAAAAAAGAAAACATAACACAAGATTTTTTTTGCTCTAATGAATGTTTTCATTTTTCTCAAAACATCACAAATATATTCAACAAAACTATGTCTAATAAAACATGAATAATTTTATTTAGAGTTTTTAGTCACTAAAGTAAATGTCTCCAAGCACTATTTTATTTGATGTGGGAGCATAACTTCCAAAGATCATATGAGTGTTGAATTGTCTTGAAATTTTGAGGAAGTTAGATCTTGATTAGTAATATACCATGAATAGCATGTAAAGAATGGTTAGCTGCCATTTTGACATATTTTTGGGGTCAAATTTCTTCATCTAATGGTCTAAATTTGGCTTGGAAGCTATTTTTTAGATTTGAAAAGAACTTAGAATTATAATATCTTTTGCTTTATAGATTAATCCAAGATATTGTCTAAGCCTTCATTTATGAAGGTATATTTTGTATGCAAAATTTGAGACCCATCTGAAGTGTTTTTCATTTTAGTGATTTTGTGTTTTAGGGTTTATTTATATTTTTATGTTTTTTAGAGATAGTGGGAAATAAAAGGAAGATTGTAATATTAAAAAAGAGAAGGGTGAATTCAGGAATGATAAGAAAACTATTTTGGAGCTTCTAGAGTTTTTGCAAATTGTGTGTGTGTATTGGAGGCATTTCAATGTCTTGCAAATCCATCCACATCACTATTCCTCTATCATTTACTAATACCATGGGGAATGACAAAGTATATACCATTAATTATGCATAAACATGATCAAAACTATTTTTTTGTTCTTCAGGTGTAGAAAAGGTAATCAATGAATTTCGAGCATGAGCAAAAAATGTAGAATGTAAAAAAACATTAATAAGGGAGCATTCTATCTCAAAGGAAAGCATGCGTGCAAGCAGATATGGATGAAGTAGAAGTCGAATATCAACTTGAATAATACAAACATCGATTAAAATCCATTTGTATTGAAAACCTAAGGTTTCCTCTACAAAATTTATCCACTTGCTTATCAAACATTAGTTTGGAACCATGTGCATTTAAAATACCTTTTACTAAAATTAATGGAGTTGTATGTAAACCTACAACAATTACATAATTAACCAAAAATGTTTAAGTCCAATTGTCAAGAACAGTGAATATTTGTTATAGTTGATGGCATTCAACCATTTCCTAACACACCAACCTTCCCCTACAACAATCCCCTTGACATGATTAATAAGTCCAACCCATGGTTGTTAATGCATCTAAGTGTGAATTGAAGTTTCAAAAAATAAAGGATCAAGTTCTCCTTGATTGACAACAAATCAAAGCTACTCGAGAAATAATTTTTGAAAGCAGTGTACGAAGAATGCATTCACCAAATCAATTCCAATAAGTACTTACAAAACTCTTTTAATAAGTTTCTTGCTACTAAATTTGTCAAATCTGCATGAATTTTGTTAAAGATGTGTTATTGTTCATCTTAATATTTAGACTTCTTTCTCTCAAACTGCAACTGCGAACAATATAGAGAAACTATTTTTATTATATTATTTTATATATCTGCTCTAATTTTAAAGTGTTTCTTAACATTTGATTATTTCCTATATATTACCACACATTTCCAACCATTCTTATATTATAGATTAGAGACAAATACATATATTTAATATAGGATGACATCGTGTACACTCTCACCCCATTGCCCAATTATAATAAACACTGTGCACACTCACCAAATAAAACTTATGCTAAAAAAATCAGTTTTCTCTCTTACTTTACTCAATTTCTTATAACTGTCCTTAATACCACACATCCCAACTTTAGAACTATCCTCACTACCAATTTTTTTAATAGTAACTTTTGAACTATCCTGACTTAGAATATAAGAGAAATCGTAACCATCTTATTAACGTACTTCAACGACGAACTGTAGTGCCATCAATTTTTTTTTCCATTTTTAAAGTAAACACACTAAATTTTCAGATTTAACATGTAATGCATAACTAGATAACTATTGTAGATTTCTACAAGAGAGATATTTCAACAAGGGATAAAAACCAAGTTTTCTTTTAATGCTAGTAACTTCACATTATTTCTTTTGTAACACAATGTTTCCAATAAACAACTTTCATTCCAAAATGGAGTTGCAACAATTTCTTTATGAAGAGATTTTCATATCTATTTTACAAGCTTACTTTTCCAAGGCAAGGGTTCACATTTGTAAAAATATGCTCAACTACATAGCTATTCAAGACAACCTTTTTACAAGATCCTTGCACTATTGAAGGAAACTTTCTCAAGCAATATGGCTTAAGTTTACAAGTAACATCACATACAAAGTGGGTGTTTTACAAGAAAAGGAAGGCTTCACATAGTCACATTCATAAATATACAATAAGAACCAAGATGACTAGGGAACTCCAACTATCTTCAACTTGAGCTCCAAACTCCAATACTCTTACAAGGATCCAACTCCAAGAGAACATGGCTTGTTTACCACCCAACCAATAGGCATCATCACATGCCTTTCCATGGTTGGAAGTCATGCTAGCCTCCCCCAAGCCCATGGGAGAGAGGAACTAGCTTCCACAATGTGCACAAGTATAAAAGGGATAAATACACAACAAGAAAAACATAAGACCATTTAACCACTTAGACAATGAAAACAACAAAAGGAGGATAACAATGTCAACCTCACAAGGGGAAGAGAAGAAGTAGGATGCCCAAATCAAAGGTGTCCAACCATAGGAGCACCAATAAAACATGTTAACAAACTCCTTATACCTCCTAATCAATCATCCTCCTTATTCCTCCTTTATGTTAAAGAAAACCTTCTTGGGAGCATTTTCAAACCCAAAAGGGTTTCCTCACCAAGAATGGGGAAAGGTTCAAGCCATATGAACCTTTCTCCCACCTCAAACCATATGAGGGGATGAGAAGGGACCTTCATGGCTTGACCAACAACCATGAGGTTTGAGAGGGAAATCCCTCTCTCTTCCCCTACATTCTCCAAAAACCATCAATCCAAATGATGGTGGAGAGAAAAAAAAGAAAACAACAAGAACAAGCAACAACTACATTCATCATACACTTCACAACACATTATTTCACACACATTATTTCATTGATCAAGCATAGTTAACAAGATAAGCACAACTAAGAAGAAAAAGGTTAAGTATCCTACCTCTATAATGTTTTTCAAGACTCTAAGCTTTTCCCCTTTGTCCAAGCTCACCTCCAAGCTCCCAAAATTCTCCAAGTGCTCCAAAAAAAAATGAACCAAGAAAACCCATTCCTTCAACATGAGGAAGAATAAGAAGAGGAATCCAAAAGTTTCCTCACCAATGGGAAAGTGACAAGTGTCACCCCCTCTCCTCTCAAGAGTCAAATATTCCAACAACCAAATAAGTAAGAGTAAACTCACCTTTTATCCCTTATCACCCAAAATACTAAAAACTAAAATAAAACAAAGTGGAGCAACTTTTAACAATTACACACAAACCAACCATCTTATATGGATGGTGACTAAAGAGGGAAAAATGGGATGGAAACTCCCTTCAAACCTTAGAAATAAGCCCCCCTACCTACTAGGTAGGGTCCAAGGGCCCATTTTCATGCTAAGGGAACTCCCAAACACAAAAGGGGTCCCTAAAAATTCCCAAAATAACCCAATTTCGGGTTTGGCATGCTTGGGCACAAGGGTAGAGGGTGTGGGGACCACCCAAGGTTCACATGTGGTCCCCAATCCATTCTACCAACACACACACACACTCCCAAAACCAACACTTAACTTAAGATGAGATCATTAAACCCTTAAGCTAGTTTACTTAATAAAACACACCCTAAACATAATTAACTTTACAAGACATAATTACATTAAAATTGAGGGTTCACCCAAGGTGCCCAATTAAATACATCTAATCTAAGGCCTCAAACATTTAGCATGGTTAGGACTCAGCCCGTGGGCCGCTTGTGCACAATTGCGTAGCTTCCCTGAAACCCATGCTCTCCTATACTTGTCACCTGCACACTCATTGCACACATTAACCGCATCTGTCCAATATAATAAACATCATCTACACATACACTTAGGCTAGCATGAAAATTACCATTATCAAATCCAGAAAACTATATCGTTAATGAAATCGACCACAAGAACCAACATCTAACCAATAGATCTATCATATAACCCTGTTAGTGTCATCAACATCATAAGAAATATATCAGTATACGAATCTAGTCCAATTGGCACTACACGCCCAAAATACCATAATGCCCATAAGGATAAAATATCGAGTAGAATGTCCCAAAATCTATCGAGTCTCAATCAAAACATGTATATGCATAAAGGAATAAACAGATAATGGAGCTATAAAAACGTGGGCACTAATCTAACTCCAAGTGTAATTTAGACGATTCATATTATTAATAGTAAAGGGAACCTACAAACAATTTACAAAATAATTAGATTATTACATACGGTATACATCTATTAATCGATTTCATAATAATAATGTCTCATTAATTGTATGGATTACTGGGCCACAATTAAATTGACCTTCCCACCAATTTCCTCTGGTTGCACATTCAGGGTGAAATGGATCCATCGCTTCTTCCAGCATCGCTATTTTAATCTAGAAACACACATAATTAATAAGAATATTGAATAAATTATGGTACTATTAATCGTGGTACTAAAAACACTTTAAAAACTATTTAGATCGGAATTTACCTCATTTTTTATTCCATCTCTCCTAAAGAGAATGTCATAATGCTGATGAGCTGTTGCATGATCGTACACTGAAGAGCATTCAAAGCATTGTTTTGTACAATTATTTTCTACTAGGTCGGAACTTAGTACTCTCCTTTCTTCGTTTTCTGTAATGATCCCAGCTAAACAAATACATAACATATAATGAAGTGATATAAGGTATAGATAAGAAATAAATTTAAATCTCATAGAAGAACGTAATAAACAAAATTTATATGTTCTGGTCTGTCCTAACTTAATGTGTTTATTTGTTTTTCCAAACCTTAATTGGTATTTGGTGGTGTATCCCACTATGTAATGGTTATATATGTGTGTGTGTTAAATTATTATCCAAACATTGTTAATGGTTTAAAAGGAATGCAAAATATTTTTTATATCAACATTCATATGTCATACATTCAATATAACTTAAAATATATGAGATTAAGTCATATTTCAAATATTGTTTACTTGTGATTATATTTCAAAACACACAAAAGCTACCCCTATAAGATTTGAAGAGATAGAAAAAACTAAAAATTATATTCAACAAAAATTCTTCCCAAAGTTTTATATAGAGTAACAATTTAAGGATTTTACATCACCATAGATATCCTAATCCAAAAAATAACATCCATTCTTAAATTGCTGCAGACTATGGCTCTGGATCTGGTTTTGGCTCTGGCACATTTTAAAGTTGGTTCCCAGGTTTGAAGTAATACAAAGTTACTAGCTCATAAATCTAGAACGTAAAGGATCGTGGAAGAGTCTATCCATCACATATGTTTGGGTGTTGAATTGTTAACTATTTTTCAAATAATATTTTAAATTATTTTGTCAATCAGTCAACTTCCAAATACATAATTTTTACTCTAAACAAAAGATAGTTATATCCTTTTCCCAATATAAAAATTTAACTACTCATAAGTTTACAAACTAAAAGCTTGAGAAGAGAATATTACCTTTGGCTTTTACACTGTTATGGGTGGAGAAGAGTATATGTTACCTTTGGTTTTGGCTCTGGCTCTTTTTAAAGTTGGCTCACAGGTTTGAAGTATTGCAAAGTTACTGGTTCATAAATCTAGAACTTAAAGATGGTCTAAGAGTCTATCCATCACATATGTTTGCAAATTGTTAACTATTTTTTAGATAATATTTTTAATTAATTTATGAATCAGTCAACTTCCAAACACATAATCTTTATACTAAACAAAAGATAGCTACATGCCTTTCTTAATCAATCGTAATAAAGATTTCTTTACATCTCATAAGTTTGCAAACAAAAAGCTGGAGGAGTATTTTACCTTTGGCTTTTACACTGTTAGGAGCGCTTCCAACTTGATGCTCTTGACTGTGGACTGCACACTTAGACTGCAGAAAGTTTAATATAAAATTTTAATACGCAAAGTAAGTTTCATATTAATATAAATAAATAAAGAATATATCGAGATCAATATAAGAACTTTCATAGGAGCCCTGACGATCTGAGAAATAAAAAACCTATAAACGATATTGTCTGAGTCGCTTAGGTATTTCATCCATCACTGCATCTATTGGAGCGAAAAAGTAGATCATTTTTAAAATTCATAATCATATTAAACATATATTTCTTTATATCTTGAAGATGAATTTAGATTATTAGAATAGATATTTTACCCATGTTTACTGTTTAACTAAACGTTTTTAAGTAAGATTTTTGTATATCATATCGATTAACAGTTAATAGAATATTTCTTATTTGCTGGTAATAAATTGTATCAAGTTTTACTTTTTTTCTTGGGTCAAATTTCTATAAATAATTATAAAGACATCCAAATCTAAAATTGTAAATAATTTTTTTTCACAAACATTACTAATACTAATAGACCAATTACTAGGTGTTACTTTGAAAAGACAAATAAACAAAGGGATCACAGTGTGGGACGATACCAGCTTTAACCATTGCAGAGCATAATTGTTATATGATCCCATTATGAATTAGGTAAAATATTCTGCTGAAGTACACCTAATATTTCTATAGAACAAGATTTAACTGCATATACACTTTAGATTTCTATAGAACAAGATTTAACTGCATGTGAAAATAACCTCATTTATTTGAGCACCACAGTTACAAACAGAACAAGATCTGTTGATTTCACATTTTTAGCCACGGGACTCTTACTCGCCGCTACTTGGTTTTTTTCCATGCTATAAAATCTCAAATTTGGAAGAGGAAGAGAGTTCTTTGAGAGACAATGCACTACATTTAGATTATTTGTACTACATTTATAATGCTCGCTATTTATAATATGCTTGTTTATATTAGGAGTAAACGATATGCTGAAAAGTTGTATAAAAATATCGCAATATGCTTGTTTATATTAGGAGTAACATTCGCGATATGCTGAAAAGTTGTATAAAAATATCGAATATTTTTTCTCCATAAACGAGGCATAAAGTTGCTGTGACTATTTAGAACACCGCCATGATATGTATTTACATGCCATGTCATAAGATGCCATCATACATAAAATATAGTCTTAAATGCAAACTGTGTAGTTAAAACTCTGAATTCACAATAAAGAAATTCAGTGGTTAAATCGCCATACTATTAATACACCCATTGAAAAACCATACTATTAATTTACACACTCAAATAGACAGTGATCATCAATGCGCATCATCATTTACAAAAACCGCTGTACAAAGGCGGCCATGACATCTATTCTAGAAATAAAGATACATAGATTTTGTAAACTCGATTAGATTGTGTACAGGTGTCATAATTTGTTACGTGTCAGACTTCGCTTTGTAACATCATATGTCCCTGTCGAACACTGCTACCGCTGTCACTTACCCAGAAGAATACCATACAGAGATATTTTTACTTTAATGATGACAGCATACATTGTTGAATCTATTGCACTATAAGTCAGGACTGCATTATCAAAATATTTGTGGTTCTTATCCCTATTATTTATACATTTATTAAATATTTTAAAGTTTTTAAAATATATTTTTTAGGTTGCAATGGCTTTTTCAATTGTTTTGTCCGTCACATCCTACATCATAACAATTTTCCCCAGAAATGATTTTTGTAGAATTTATTGAAGGAAGTTAGTGGGAAGTGTCATGAGAAGTGCTATTTGCACAAGACATCATCAGTTTAGTCTTCTTTTACAGACTATCATTCAAGTGGTCAACTCGGAGCTGGTCCACGAATAGTTTGTGTTGTTAACTATCTAATTTAATGGGTCAGATCTTCCAAAAATATTTTAAAAAATATGGTGGAGGATCAAATAAATTGGACGGTAACTTACATTTGGGTGTCATTTTATTGACATAATGAGTATGTTATGTTGGGGGTATATATTTTGCCACGTATCAAGTTTGTTAATTTAATGTGATATTATTATTAATTGTTTAATTTTGTGAAGGAATATGGATTTTAAAATCTCATAAAGTAATTATAAGATGCACTAAAGAGTTATATTTTAGGATTAAGAGAAGTCATATAAGAGAGGAATTCATCTTTATATTATTAAAGAATGAAATATGGGTCACTTCTAATAAAGATCATGGTATATATTTCAGTTTTATGTTTATTTATACCTAGACTATCAATTAATACCGAAAGATATTAATCTTGAGGTGCCTATATTGGTAGTCTCACATAAGTTAGATAGGCACCTCGAGATTGATATTTGTCCAAAGAGTGTTTTTATATAGATGCATTTAAGATATCTATGCTAGTTTAAATATTTATTTTAATAGGAGTTCAAGATAATGGATACTCTTAATCATTACCACTTATAGCTAGAGAGAATACGCAAAATGTATGGCGAATGGTTCATTAAATTGTGACCCTTACACACCACATATGATGTGGGTTTGTGCATTCTTGTTAATAATCTTTACATATATGTGTGATTCTGTGTCCTCCGCATATGAAATACAAAGCAGAGTTTACATGCTCATATCCATTTTTAATTTTTAAGTTTAAATATATTTGTTATGAGCGAAATATATTATGTAAACCATCATTTAAAAATGAGGAAAATATAAAATACATTAATTTTTAAATCTAATTGTTTATTTAATTAATTTAAATATTTATTATAATATGCATATTTATTCATACTTGTTATCTTTGATTTGGCATTAAAAAATAAATTATTTTATCCATTAAATATTATTCAAAGACACTAATTAAAATATAAATCAATATAATAATAGTATATTTTAATTGAGGTAATGCATACATTTATATGTAATTGAATGGTTTGTTAGGTAAGTTATAAAGATAAATAGACAGGGGAAGGCCAAAAACGTAAAAAAAGTACTCATACTTCAATCAAGATAATTTATCCTACGGATATAAATCTTTGGCATAAGGATTACAATATTAATATATTATGGTTTACCAAGAGACCAAGCCTATTTTCAAATAAGAAGTTATATTTTGAATTATGAAATTTTTCTCATAAGCAAATATTATCGCTTAGAATGGTCTCACCAACATTTTGATGGCAACCCTGAAAGTCACCCTTCTTTTTACTTTCATGAACAATGTTTTTGAAAATTAACATAGTGATGCTCTAGATTTTTAGAGTTATAAGAATTGAGATATATTATACTTGTAATATAAAGATGGATTGAAAAGACATATCTTACTTGATGGATCAAATGACCCATGTTGTTTCAAGACTTTTGGTGAAATTATAGTATAACATGTATTTAGAAACAACTTTGTTTTTTTTTTTAATTTTATTTAGGAAGTCAAAGAGTTGAGAAAAATATTGAGAAGTTTTAATATACTTATCCCAATACCAATCAACCATTATGATAGTAGACACATCATTTTCCTTATGGAATCACCCTCATTTGTATAAGGATTGCACAATATATTAGGGTTTGCATGCACTTATTACTCTAAATTATTAGTACAAAAAATTTGGGAATATTTTTTTGATGAATGGGTATTTAGGAATGGTAGAAGTGAATCTAAAATGCACCAACGAGGAGCATCTAACTTGAATAGCATTTATAAGAAATGAATTTTTTTAAGGTATTATGAAACCGTTAAGGAGGATACTGAAATCCTAAATAACAACCCATACTCACCCCACAAGCAATCAACAATTATTTTATTTTTCCAAACATAGAACATGATATTGAGGTTTTCTCATGTCAAATTTCAAAACCTTTCACAAACATATCAATTGAAATCCATCGAGTATTATCACGAGTAACATAAGAGAATGACGCGCTTAAATATGATGATAAGATGATGAAGACAAAACTATATAACTCTACCACGAAATAATTTAAGAGTAATTATTTTACAAGTATTTCTTGATCCAATAGGTCGATTTCAACTTTAATATTTACGTAAATGATTTGATTACACCCAATAACCATTTTTGTTCATTAAAACTGAATATAAAGTAAATCATGAATTCGAAAACGAAAATTACATGAACTCACACCGAGTCACTAAATGACTATGTACAAAACAAACTAAATATTACAAGAAGGAAATCAATTAACTTTACCAAATAGTATTTACACTTTTAACACGTCATGACAGATACGTATGCATTACATAAAAAAATTGAGAAAAAATTAACCTCATTAACTACCGTGTTTGTTTAATGGATTTTAGACATTTTATGTAGCCTATGTGATAGGCTAAAATACAAATTAATTATCATAAATTATTTTTGTATTAATTAATAAGGAAGGGGAATAGTATTAGTGATAACTAATTTGGTTCCTATGGTGCCATATGGACACTTCAATTTCTCTCATAATGACATCAACATGTGTGTACACACACACATACACATGTATACATGTACACACAACACACACACATACACACACACACACACACACACACACACACACACACACACACACACATACATGCGTGTGTGTGTGCGTGTGTGTTTGTGTGTACATATTATATGTGTGTATATATGTGTATATATGTGTACACACACATATTTGTGTGTATGTTCCATGTGTTTATTTCTAGGGAAAGTTAATGTTTGAATTGATTTTAAATGCATTAAAATAAAGCCTACTAGGGAAAGTTAATGTTTGAATTGATTTTAAGGTACATTAAAATAAAGCCAACTGACATATTTTCACTTGTGAGCTAGGTTTCTAAAAATTGGGCATATGACATGTCTCATTGTGATCGGCTACTTTATTCTCGTGTTGGGTACAAGTTGTACGATAGTATCAAAGTTGTAAAACTACTTTTTATTAAAAGTTAAACAAGTTTTGGGTAAACTCCCCTAAACTACCCTCCCAACTATTGAGCCCTATTAATATAATTGCAATAAAAATTGTTGCTTCTTACAAAAAGGTTGAGTCATATACATCAATTCCAAACCACTATATTGTAACTAATGTGGAAATATTTTAAAATGTACATAAATTAAGGTATTGCCCATGTTGGTTGTATAAGTGTTGAAATCAATTGTTAATTGTTTATTGATTGATTTCAATAGAATAGAAAATTTGGTTTGTAATACAAGAGATAAAATTCTAATATAAACTATTTTCATATTATGTTATGGATTGGCATATGTCTATAATTGTAATGAAATTTTAGTTAGAATTTATTAATCGAGTAATATTAGTGATTTTTGTACAACACTATTTTTTTTCTTGTACATGCACAAGCCTCCATTCTCATTGGAACATTGTTCTCCTATTCCTTGCTAATTTTTCCACCATACATATGCCTTGTGATACATTGTATATAAATATCACTTGTTAGAGCATATTACATAGATATATAGTGAATCGTAGTATTTTGAGCACATAGGGCCTTCTATAATTCATTTTTGTACACCCAGGAGATGCACAAAAGTGTCCCACATCCAAAAATAATAATTATTTTTTTACATATTTTCATAATCCCACACCCTACCTCATAGTTGTTCATGGGATTCACATAGTTTCATAGTCTCACAATAGTTTGGTATATAAGCATATGTATTTGTGCATAGCATGCGACACACTTCCAAACATTTTTGTATGTACCTTGCTTTGAATATACATTTTTTATGGAAAGTCTTTAGCATCGGGGAAAAATTGGAACTGGAGTTGTATCTACTAGAGTTTCTTCCATGTGCATGTGTCATTTTACTGCCTCTTTGGGCACTGCGGGATTGTAATACTATCAATTTGTTCTAAGTTTTATCACCCTCTAGGCACCTCTATATAAAGAGTTCTTCCACTTTAATCCCGGTTGTGAAACTACAACTGAAGATAGTGGAGATTTGAACAAGGGCACCGCCACCGAAACACCCACAGAAGTTCATCCCAAAAGGTTTTCATGAGGTAATGACTCTCCTCCTGACATTATTTTACCTATTCCTGAGTTTTATGATGTTTTTCAATGGTTGGAACAATTCTATCTCATTAGGTATTTTGTGGGTCGCATCCCCTTTGAAAGCATGCTCAAATCTTGGGTTAACTCAGTCTAGAATCCTCATGGCATCCGACTCGAGACCATACATAATATGACCAAAGGATTCTTCTATTTTCACTCCTCTGACCCAACAAATGCCCCCAAAATTTTGGCCAGACAAGCCACTTGGTTTGTCTGTAACTCCTTGTTGGTCCTATCTCCATGGACAAAAGACTTTGTGGTCTCTGAATATGCTACACTTAAAGTGCTAGTTTGGGTGGAATTTCTCAACCTACCCTTTCCTTGTGCTCATTTCTTGCATCAGATTGCATCTTCCATCGGGTGGGTGGTCTGTCTTAAACAATAATGTTTTTACAATGCTTCTCCATAGAAGCGGGTTTGTGTCAAAATGGATCTTTCTCAAAAACTGAGAGAATTTTTGGAGATCGAGATGGGATACATGCATTACTCCCATCGTATTTTATACATCAACTTCCCTAATACTTGTTTCTGGTGCTAGAAATCAACTCATATGATTAAGGACTATCGTCTTTATGTCCCTCACAATCGTCGAATAGGTGAAGTGGCTTTAGAAACAACCAAACCCCCTCAAGATGATGGCTGGAAAACTGTTGGTGGCTAGAAAAATAGGAATAAAACTCAACAACCTAAGGCCTCTGGTTCAAATGGCTTGCGTGAGGCAAATATTAAGGAACAAAACCATAGTCCACAACATAAAGAGACAAATGTTGTTAGCGACTTGACAATCTAGTTACCTAAATTCTCTAGCATGCCCAAGGTGGCCTCGGTTCTCATGGACCAGAAATTTTTGTTCATAATGTCAACATTCATCTACAACCACCATTGTTGTTAACCAATGGTTCACAGGGCCCATCCAGAAGGGCCCAAATCCCTTCTCACCACTCTTGGGATCATAGCCTGACCCACAGTGTGGATTATGTGGAGGAGGAATACAACATTGAATATATCGAGTGGAAAAAAATGAATTGCAAGACTTCTTGAGGCATAATAATGCTCAATTCTTGCAAAACCAATTTGATGCCTTAAATTTCTTAGAAAGTGAGAGTATGACCCTCGACCAACATTTTTAATGAATTGTTTATCTTGGAATGTGAGGAGTCTTACTAACTCCAATCGCAAGTTTATTGTTCATGATGCTCAGTAAAAATTTCCTAATTTAGATGTGTTATTTTTGCAAGAAGTGAAAATTTCATGTTTTCGGTTACAGAAAGTTTGTAATTCCATCTAGCCTAACAACTTGACAACATGACATTCTATAGTAGTCATGATGGAGCACGTGGGGGCTTAATTTATCTTTTTAGCCCAAAATGCCAACCCTTTTTATCGATCATGGTGTCAACCCCACTAATTGTGTGATATGGGTCCTATTTATTATTTATGGCCGCCCTTTCGGCCTCATTAATATTTATGCCTGTAAAGATGCAACTAAAAGGGCCAATCTTTGGTGGTGGATAGCATGCATAATTCTTGATGCTTGCTAGGTTTTAAGTGATAATTTTAATATGGTCGAGCTGACCATTGATAAGTGTGGACACGTACCTTTGCGATGGAAATTTGGTGAAAGAGAGGTGTGTTTTTCATGCACAATAAATTTAGGGTATATGACCCTAATGCGTCTCGCACTCCCACCTCTGAAACATGGTTCACTTTGTCCAAATTTTGAGGAGAATTAGATCATTTTCTTAAATGGTTCGATAGATCTATGTTGTCAAATCAAGATTTTTTTAGTTTGATAAAATGTATTCCTTATATGTCGAGATCATGTCGACTTTTCCATTCAGACCATTCCCCATTCGATTTCATATCACTTGGCATGATAGGCACGCTTTTTGTCATAAAGGTAGATTCCTTATTAATATTTCCTCGATGCAACATAGGCCCACTCTCAATCACATTAAGCGTGTGTGTAACCTAGCCCCTTGGCCAAGTCATTATCAATGCTTTCATCCACATATGCATGGAATCTTGACTCAATGGTGGGAGGGCATTATGACTAGAATACTAGATTCCCCAGAATATGTGGAAGACAACTCGCTAAAATTAGGTACTCGCCAATACTACGGTAACACCTTTGCTCTTAGCCAAGTAGTGGTGGTGCTCGAAGGCAACCCCCTCTCTAAAACCTTGCAACTTTAATTTGTAGAGATTTGCTAGTAAATTCAAATTGCTGACAACTACAATTTTTATGGAGCTCAAATTCATGCCCACATGCATTGGCTTAAAAATGGCAATCAGGTTTCAAAATAATTCTTTCTTTCACTTAGAGCCAAAAAACTTTCTAACCAAATCCGTGCCATCAGTGATAGCATGTGTTTGTGTGACAATATAAGCTAGTTTTTCAAGATCAAGAGCCCTCTCCTGAATGACAAATAACTCTCGACCAATGAATGGTTGTTGTGTTGTGCAATATTTCTCCTACTCATAAGGTGGCTTATGACCACATGCTTACCATTGATGACCTTCACGAAGTGGTCATGCAAATGACCAATGATAAGGCTTCCCATGCAAGTTTAATAAATCCTTATGGGATTATGTCATCCTGGATCTTCTTCAGTTTATCTCAAGGGTTTTAGAACCATTGATGGGGTGTGTATCAACAAAGGGAACATTAAATTCATCCCAAAACTAGGGGATCTGAGTAAGTTATTATTTGGTGGAGCATCACCTCGTTAAATGTCTCCTACAAAATTATTGCTAAAGCTTTAGCTATGTGATTGCGTCATATCCTTCGTGGGCATCCTACAGGAACAAATTGGGTTCATTCAGGGGTGGTATATTCTTGATAACATCATTGCTATTTGGGAAGGCCTAGAATGGGCTCGTAGATCCAATGAATCTTCTATGTTTGCTAAAATTCATTTTGAGAAAGCTTATGATTGAATTGAATGGTTTTTTATTCAAGTGTTATGCTTCAATCTCTTGGCATCGGGTCCATCTTCATTCAATCCGTTCAAATGTTATTTTCCAATTCCTCTCCCTAGATCACCATCAATGGCCTCATTTTTGATTCCTTCTAATTGTTTCGTTCCATTCACCAAGCATGTGTGCTAAAGCATGTGCTCTATGTGCTTGTTGCTATCGGATTTGGGTATCTTCTGGCCTAGGCCAAATCCCAAGGGCTTGTCAGGGAAATTACATTGACTACTGTGAATAATTCTTAATTTCTTAATGGTCACTTCGTAGATCACTCTTTTCTCACACTGATTGAGGAAGAGACAAATATCCGTAATGTCATGTATTTCCTCAATATTTTTTGTTTAGATTATGGTTCTTCCATCAAATGGTGAAAAACTCAGTGTTACAGGAAATCTTTCCTCCCTGCACCCACTTGGCTAGACTCATTTGAGTGGAATATTATTTCACATGGTGAAATGTTTAAATATGTTGGCATTCCCTTTTCCTATCAAGCATCACTAACAGAGCTATGAAAGTACGTGATTCTACAAGTGGCCATAAAATTAGAGTACTGGATCACCAAACCATTGTCTTACACATAAAAAATCCAAATTCACTCTAAAGATCTTGCATTAACTCATGTATATTACTCCTCATGTTGGGTGCCTTCTAAAGAATCTATTTAGAACCTAGAGAAACTCCTCAAATCCTTTCTTTTAGATAATGAATCCACTAGAAAAGGATTTCATAAAGTTTCATGGGAGATATGTCACCTTCCCGTGATTCTGGGGGGTTGGACCTTATGACATTCAATGCCAAGGGAAGGTACTTCATGCGAAATTCATCATTTGATGCATTAAGGGACAAGAAGCGTGGAAAGTGCTTCTATGCCATGGCATCAAGGAGGGATCACCCTATGCTGCCCCACCTAGAAAGGCTTGGGGTTTGTCAATCTCCTTATTACTGCTGTTCGATTAAAATTATTTACACTTTTGTGCTCAAAAATATATGTAAGGAATGGGAATGCATAAAACAATGGCTACAATGGAAAGGAAATGGTTTCCATGATGGCCTCTCCATTAACCTTCAATCTCTATGGTGGTCATTGGTCTTTCAGGTTCAGGATCGATGTCTTGCAGATGTCCCTAGAATTCTCACGCTAAGATTTTCAAAGGTGAACTTTGTACCATTTAAGATTTGTTCTGCAAACAATGTCAATCCTGGTATACTTCACTTGAGATTAAAGCTTAGTTTTGGCTCACCACCCAGGATCGCACTACAATTACCAAAATTATAAGTTCGGTCCCTGACCATATGCTGCACAAAATTTATGTACATCCATCTCGTCGTTGGTGGATGGAATGGAAATGGTATGTTGATACCTCGTTTCACAATTTCTCATCCAACAAAGCCTACCATTGGATTTGCCCACATTTTCCCATGGTTGCAAAACATTAACACTCGGTTATGGGTACATTCTACTCCATCATACTAGAGAATGAGATTTGACATTGTTTGGTCGATCTATGTGGAACCTAAAATTTCACATTTTCTTTGGTCTATTTTGC
The DNA here is from genome assembly GCA_018340775.1 of Taxus wallichiana var. yunnanensis. NCBI lineage: Eukaryota > Viridiplantae > Streptophyta > Pinopsida > Cupressales > Taxaceae > Taxus > Taxus wallichiana. The sequence goes on from CM031237.1 coordinate 311,893,687, forward strand.
ATCAAGGTCTTCTAGTTGGCTCTTGACTTATTCAAATTGGGGTGTCGACTCCCAAGTGTTGGTTATGTGGGCACTTGGAAACCTTTTTGTACCTCTTCTAGTTTTTCCCGAAAGCACAACTTACATGGAATTGGATTCATTCCTTTTTCTTTCCTCTCAAACCTCAATGTTTTACTTGGCAGCAAGTTCTTTTAAGAGATAACCCAAAAATTACACACATATTCACCTAGATTTGGCATGTTTTCATAGGGGAAATTTTGTTTTGGATATGGAAAGAATGGAATGCTTTTTCTTTGCTAATTCTAAAGTTGGTAAGCAATTTTCAGTGTATAACAAGTTTATGGTTATCTACAATGTGCTTCTACAAATACAAGTCCAAGATAATAATGTTGCCCTGGTGGTGAACGACCACCTTCAAACTCTGGTGCAACATTGGGGGATGCTTCATGTAATGTTGTTCAAGAGCCACCTTCACCATCTCAATGCTTTCTATCGCATGTCGGTCATCCCCGTGGTGGTCGTCACAACCACTCTCAACAATGTTCTTTCATCCATTCTCACCGCTCTCTCTCGCGTAGTCAACAACAAAGGAACGTTACGCCATGAGTTTGCCATTAAGAATGGGGCTCCCCCTTCTCATCAGCTCGGGTGGTGTTCACCAAACACTCCCAAGTAGCGTACCTTGGATGGTTGGAATTTGCAACCTCTTCCCCCCACCTTTAGACAAGTTCCCCCAACTTTCTCTTGCCATCTCTCCTACATGGGTGGCTATGGACATTGAAGAGGATAACCCCACTAGTTGGGACATTCCAGATGCTGGAAAGAACCTCCCTTATTTGGGTTGGCCTGATGAAAATGACCCTCCTGCTTCTGGGATGTTTACTACAGCAACTAGATTTTGTATCTTCTATTTTGATGTATTCCTAGGTGTTTCCTAGTGTGTCACTTTCCTAGGCTTGGCCTAGTGTTTTTGTGGTTTTGGGCATTCTCTCATACTACCTTCTTTTTGTTGAAAGATATCTTTTATCTTATTGAATTAATATAATTAAATATTCCTTTTTCATCAAAAATACATTTGTTATACTATGACTACCATAAGACACTCCATGTTCTCACCATGTCACGACCTCTAACACTATAGTGTGCACTTGAAGACATACTACTCATTCGTAAAGATAGAAGGTTCTATAACTATCAATTCCTATAATATTCATTAGTTATAGATGTTCCTTATATAATTATACAAGATTATATATGTCAGTTCATAACCCAGAGGGTTTCAATTAGTCAACAAAAAAATAGTACAAAATACATGCTTGTCAGAAGTATCCTATAAATATCATATTCTTATAAATTTAGTTCCAATCTATGTAAATTAACCATGAAATAATCCCCCTTCTTCAAAGTGGAATAATTTTCATGCATATACCTTCTTAAATCCATACACCTTATTAATATTTCCCTCTCCTTCATTTTAATATAAGTTGCATTTAGTGTAAAGAGTCTATTTTTCCTGAAATTTATTTTGATGAAAAACAGGTAAAAAGAGTTGGTTTATTACTTGTTAAATATTGGGGCGGGAGGGGTTGGGGGTTAAACGATAAGGTGGTTGTCATATTATGTAGGAGCATAACTTCCATAGACTATAAATTTTTATTTACATTTTGATCATCTTGAAATTATACATGGAGTTAGGTAGTGATGAATGTTTTGATAATACCAATAGAAATTGGCTTGATGTATGCCATTTGGGCATGTTTTCAAGGAAAATGTCCTTCATCTAGTGATCTGAAATTGACTTGGGACCTTTTTTAGGATTTTATAGAAGTTTCAATACTAATATATTTTCCTTCACTTTATAGAATAAAAGAAAAATTTTTTTAACATAAGCCATCATTTATAGAGGTATTATATATAGGAAAAATTTGGGGCCCATATGAGGTGTTTGATTTTATGTTTTTTATGTTTTTATAGCTGTTTAGAAATTATGGTAAATAAAAGTTGACTATAATGCTTTGAACATAGGTAGGGTGGATTCAAGAATGAGAAACAAATTACTTTGATGTATCTTGTGTTATAGAAAATTGTGTGTATGTTTTGGAGGAACTTGGACCACTTATAGCCGTATCCACGTCATATGGAATTAGAGAAAGATTTAAATCTTGCAAAAATTGTAAATGAATCATTTATTGTACATTTACTTGTGTGAAATTTATTACCTCTATTTTATATAAGAATGGATAGATTTGGGAGAGTAGGTTATTCTCATATGAATAAAATTATGTACGAGCTATGGAGACAACTTATTCTGCTCACAAAAGAAGTTACCGAGCTTAGAAGGAGAAATAAAAATGGGGATGTAGACCCATATAGTGATATTGAAGAACTACCTCCATTAAAGAATGAAGGAGGCAATGATTAAGAAAATTATAGATACATAGTACTATTGAATGAGAGTCCCTTTTAGGAGAAATTGATTCAAGATTTAGAGGGAAATAATGACAACATCAATATTAATATTTTGTATTATGGTGGATGATTACAACAATAGGATTTGATCGATTTGCTACATCTCATGGAAACCTTCTTTGAGTTGAAAACATTGTTAGAGGATAATAAGGTTATGTTTTCACATCCTAAGTTGGTTGGACATATTAAAATAACACAAGGATGTCATACCACATTATCTACATTAATCAGGCAGTCTACAAGATGAACCTGACACATACTGAGGAGTTGAATAGGCTAGTGATAAATTTAATAAAGAAGGGGTTAGTTTGAGAAATCATGAGTCCATGAGCAAATCCTCCAATGTTAACTTCTAGAAAGGATTGATATTGGAGAATGTATGTAGACAATAGGGAAATAATTAAAATCACAATTAATTATCGGTTCCCAATTCTGATATTGGATTATATGATGGACGTGCTAACATGAGTCTGATATTTTATTAAGATTGAGTTATGGAGTGGGTACTACAAGATTTGAATCCTTCAAGCGGATGAATGGAAAATGACATTTAACAAATTAGATGGAATGTAGGATTGGGTGGTGATGTTTTCTAGGTTATCTCATATACTTAATCTATTCTTGAAGTTGATGAACAAATTTTCTAGTTATCTATTTTGATGATAATTTTATATTTAGTAAGATATTGTAAGAACAAATGTAACATTTAAAATTGGTGATATATTTGTTACGAAAATAAATAATTTATGCAATATTAAATAAGTGTAGATTTATTTGGAACATTTTAGATTTATGAGGGATTTTTATCTCAGAATATGGGGTGCGGATGGATGACGAAAAAGTTAAGGCTATTTTGGAATGACCTATTCCAAGGAATGTGATATACGTTCATAATTTTCATGGATTGGAAAATTTTTTAGGATGTCAATCATGAAACTTAGTATAATTTCCACACCCATAACATAATGTATGAAGGTAAAGGGGTTTGTATGGACAAAGGTAGCAATAAATATTTTTGAATTCTGAAGAAAAAAAGTGTCAGGGGCACCTAATGTGATATTGGCATATTTCATACCAGTATTTGACGTTGAATGTGATGCCTCAAATGTGGGGATTGGGGATGTACCAAATCAAGAAGGATGACATCTAACATTATTTAGTGAAATTTTGAATGAGGTCAAGAGCAAATAATCTAGTTATTATGTAAAATTTTATGTTATTGTTCAAGCATTATGATGTTGGAGATATTTCCTAGTAGCTAAGAAGTTTGTACTCTTTAGTAACCATGAAGCATTGAGGGATGTTTACAGAAATAATAATTTAAATAGTAGGCGTGAAAAGTGGGTTTCATGTTTGTAAAATATAATTTTTTCTGGAAGTACAAATCAGGTAAGTAGAATTAGGTTATTGATGCCTTGAGTAGGGATGTAACATTCTTGATAGCGATGGAAAATCAAGTACTAAGATTTGAGGTAGTTAAGGAGATATATGAAAGCTATAAATATGTTTTTGATATTGTAAGATAGTTTAAGGACCCTAAAGTGGTTAGTTGTTCTTAGGATTATTTGATATAGGATGATTATTTTTTCAAGGGAAAGTAGTTGTGCATCCTTTTGGTTAAATGAGAGAAAGCATTATTAAATAGTTACATAGTCGAGGTTTATCTGGACACCTTTGTATAAGTAAGATAAATAATGTTCTTTTGGTGGAGAATTATTATTTACTAAAGATGAAGAGGGACATATATAGGATTCTATCAAGATGTAGATTGTTTCAAATGGCTAAGTGTCATGTACATAATAGTGTTTATACATGTCGTTACTGGTCCCTACATGGATATGGGTTGATTTGAGTATGGATTTCAATTTGGAACTTCCAAATAGGAAATAAGGAAAGGATTATTTTGTGTCTTGGATATATTTTGTAAAATGGAACATTTCATTTCATGCAAGTTAACTAATGATGTTGAATCTATAGTTGTATATTTTTTCTTTTCAAAAGTGTTTAGGTTGCATGGAGTTCAACAAACCATCTATTCATATTAGGAGAGAAAGTTTTTTAGTCACTTTTGGAAGACTCTGTGGAGGAAAATGGGGACATAACTACATGTTAGTAGTGTATATTTCCCCTAGACTATTGGACATACATAACTATTAAAAAAGAGCTTGGGAAATATTCTACAATGCATGGTTGGAGAAAAGCTAAAAAAATGAGATTTTTCCTTACTGCGGGCCGTGGTTGCTTATAATATATCATTAAGCATGTCAAAAGTAATGTCTCCTTAGTATAATTTTATGGTAGGAACCTCTAGGAAGTGTTGGATTTGATTGATGTTCCAGGTAAAACTAAAACCAGTGGTGATGTAGAGGCATTTGCATATCACTTGTTAAATTTACAAAACGAAGTGAGGGAGAAGCTGAAAGATAGTAATGCTACATATAAAACAACTATTTATGAAAGTAGGAGAGTGAATTTTTTTCAAGAATGAGATATTATGATGGATGTTCACATGAATGATATATTTACAAAGGGGACATATAATAAACTAAAGTACAAGAATATCAAGCCATGTAATATTCTAGAAAAATGAATGATAATGCCTACAAGGTGGAGCTACCTTAGAAAAAAAAAAAAAAATATTAGTTTTTATTGTACTTCACTTGTATAATTTTTTAGGTCATGATGAAAATGTTGAGGAGAAAGAAAAAATAAACTGGGTGTAGCAGATATCAAAGGAAAAAAATTTTTTTGAGGGTGTTCCCTGTTTTAGACTAAAAGACAGTCACTTCTAGGTGCATGGGAGCTATTAAACGTTACTTGGTACAGTGGGAAGGTTTATAGCAAGAATAAACTTGGATTTCTGAGTGCAAGTTGAAGAAAATTGATATAGAAAAACTAGATGAATTTAATCAATTGAATTCAAAAGGGAAAAATTCCTTTCGAACAAGAGAGATGTGTGAGCATAACTTTCAGAAACCATAAATTTTCATTCAAATTCTTGATCATCTTTAAAATTTATAGGGATTTAGATTATAAAATAGATTATAAAGAGTAATTCATTGTAAATAATCAACATTGGTCATTTGGATTCTATTTGGGCATGTTTTAGGGCCCAATCCCTCAATCTAGTCCTCTAAAATTGTCTTAGGACCTTTTTTCAAGGATTCTCTATAACTTCAAGTTTTAATATTTTTTCTCCACATCATGGAATAATAAAAGATTTGGAAAACTCATTCATTTAATGAGGTATTTCTTATAGACAAAAATTTGTTTCCCATTCAAGGTGTTTTGGTCTAAGGCTTGTTTTTTATTTTAAATTTTTTTAAGAAATGGTGGGAAATAAAAGTGGATTGTAATGTTTAACATCGGTAGGGAGGATTCATGAATTAAAAATAAATTATTTTTAAGTTTCTTATGTTTTGTACACCTTTTTATTAAGAAAATATGGAAATAAATGCCTAAATGGATTGTTATGTAGGAGTAAATGAATAAATAATTAAGTACAAAATAGAGTCAAGAAAATTAAGATAAAATTTATGAAACCCTAATTACAAATAAGGGATAGAATGACTTATCTTATTCACAATATAATATGAACTATTCCGAAGTTCCGACCAAGTGAACAGAGAGGGAGAAGCATCACACAAAGCCTTTGAAAAATTTGCGAGATGATGATTTTCCTAGATTGGGGCACCTAGAAAGGGGCAAAGGTTATTGTGATAGCTAAAATCCTTAGAAAACCTCCTTCAGCAGGACGCGAGGTATTCAATGTCCTTCACCTTTGGTCACTAGTATGTCACACAATGATTGTCGAGATCATTGATACTCTATAATGAAAGAATGATCTTCAAAACCCTCAAGAGTGCATCAAATCCCAAAAATAAAAGAATGCAAAGGACGGGTCAAAATATCCTCATCTTTCAAAAGAGATAACTTACAACTGAGTGTTGCACTACATTTAAGGCCCAATGTAGTTCTAGGTGTGCACGTGTGTGTGTGCGGAATTGTGCCTTAGGTGGCTCTTCCGTGTGTCACACTTGATAGCGAAAAAATAGCTAGATGTAAAATATGTAAGTAGATGTGTGTGTGGAATAGAATGGAATTTCTCTCCTATGAAGTGTATGTAGAATAATGTGGTCCCTTGCCATTTAATGGATGCTAGAATGGAGGTTTTAATGACATTAAATAGCCTTTGCATGGAACATTAGGTGGTGATAGATAATGCTTAGTTCTTGATCCTTTATTATGATCACATACCTTTATATTTATATGATTCCCTTGCTTAAATTTCATAATTAACCCTAAAAAGGTCGAATACCAAAAATATAAGATGCTCAAATGGCTAGAAAGGACCCAAAAGATGTGAACAAAGTACAAAGAGGTCGGGGCGGCCACAAGGGATGGGGTAACTGACACCGGCATCCTGGTTGGGCATTGGTGTCCAAGATGATAAATGTTGAGGTTTGAAAAGACAAATTGAGATATAAAGTGTGTAAGACCAAAAGTGGAAATAGAAAGAAAGAAAAGATGGACAAAGACATGAGTTGAATAGTACTTTTCTTACTTAAGAATCATATGAATAGTAGTATGCAATCGAGACTAGATAATTACCTAAAATTCATGATTTTGTGTCTATATTTGCCCCCACTTTATGTTGTTGATCGAATACTAAATAACATAAAGTAGATAATAAATGCATACTTTATAACCATGTAGATCGATGGTGAAAGCATACCAAGAGACAAGGAAAAGTAGTGGAAAAGTGTGTAATGATAAAAATGTGAAGCATGGAAACTAGAGAGGAGAAACTGCAAAAGGTGATGATGATGATGACCCTAGGGCATAAATGCATGTGTAGATGTCACCTTTGTATCTGTTGTTGATGTCAATGCTGATGTGATTGATGTTGTTGATGTAGGATGATGTTTTCTACCGCTTCCCATAAGGATGGATCTGTAAAAGAGAAGAACAAACATGTAGTCAATTACACATGTATCTAAGTAAAATGTGTAAATAAGTATGCAAACAAGTGTGTAAAATGTGAAAATGTGAAAAAGCAACATGTGCAGCTGATTTGTGATGAGAAAAGAGTATAGAAATTATAATGAAGATGATGTAGAACAACGATTTTTTTTGGCGATCTCACACCAGTTATGGCAGCTGCTAGTTTTTCAGTGATCTAATGCCAAGAATTGGAATAAGTTTAGGTAGGAAATTCTGGTGTCATTCTCCAACCTTTAATTGCTTCATGAAATACGAAACACCATTGTAGATGGTGTGTAAAAATCCAATCCAGTTCAACCAATTCCGATCCAATGCGAAAGAAGAAAATATTGTATAATGTGTATGTTGGGTACTAAGAGGACGGTATGTCCCTGTAAAATCTGTTATGTGAAGTATTGTAGATTGTGTTGTACTAAAAGATGTTGTGTAACCCCCCCTTCTTCATAGGCATCTATGAAGGGTCAGGGGCACCTAGGTGTTATTGTCTAGGTCTTGGTGCTAGTGTCTGTACTGTGGTAAGGGCCCAAGTCTAATTTTGAACCCTATCTGAAACTAATAAATGTGTTGTACTGGTACTTTTTATTTTGAATTGTGTCTGTAAACTGATGTATGGGTGAGTGACTCACCTAGATGATGAGCCCCCTTGTTTTGGTTGCATGCAACATCACTAAGTATTATGCATCCCAAAAGAGGACCGAAAATGGTGCTGAGACTAAGCCTTGTGGGAGGGAGGAGTGTGCTTAGTGGAAACCAAGGAAAATGCAAACAAAGTGGACATGAACCAAGTCTTTATTAAAACAAAAAAATGCATGTAAATGAATAATGTAAGCTAGTAGACAAAAATACAATGTGTAAGCTAACACACAAGAAGATAATTTTGATAGTGTTAAGCAGATTACAAACATGGGACATCACGCACAATATCATAAGAAAATCAAGGGAAATAATGCAAAAGTATACAAGTGTGCACATAGGAAAAGGGCAAAGACCACAAAAAATGGCATATAATGACAAACAAAGACAAACAATAGAAAATAATGTAATAGACAACCATGGTGGAAAATAGAATTGCAAAGAAAATTTTGCACATAAAGCACCCATTAGCATGTTAGAGAGATAATTTTTTTGTTAAAGCATGTATAATTTGATAAAGTAATGTGCTATAAAAAATGAAACAATAACACATGTACTATACAAAAGTGGATGCCCCAGGAGCCATTATGGGATTGGTATGGTATGATACACCAAACTACATCCATGCTACGTGTGGAAATGTGTGTAAATTCTATGAATAGAACTAGAAAAGAAAGTGAACGTGCATGTGTGTATGATAAAGATAATGAAATACAAGATATCTATCTAGCATGTGTAATAAAGTTTACATGTAAAAGCATAAGAAATCAAGATTAAATGCGATGAAGATATGCAATATGTTGTGAATGAGATGAAATGGAATGCAGAGTGAAAGATAAGAGCACTATTCCCCCAAGTGGAATTTTATTAATGAGATGCGGTTCATTTATACATGCCCCTTTAATAGTCAAGAATGAACCACATAGACAAAGTGTGTCATCGGGAAATGGTTCGAAAGTGTGCACAACAAAGAATTGATCGTTAAAGTATGAAGCGTGGAGAGTGCATGATTGAATGAGTTAATGTGTGAGTGAGGTAAGGTTCATTTTATATTGAAACCTTCAACAGTGAGTATGAACAGTGGAAATAGTGTGTGTCATAGGGAAATGACCGCATGGTGTAGAAGTCGATGTGGCAAGAATGTCTATAGTGAGCAATGCACATAGTGTGATAGAAGCTACAAGAGGAAGATGTCAAGTGTGTATAACACATATTATGTGAAATGTGTAATGTGTAGTGTGAGTAAGTGAGGCTAAACATATGTGTTATAAGTGTGCCAAATGTGTAATGTGGTGAAGTTATCGAAGGATGTGTTGTGAATGTGTCCAGTGTGTGAGAATGTATAGTGCATAATGTGCAATGTATGCGGTTCATGTTTATAGTATGCCTTCAAAAGTCAATTGTGAACCATAGCATGAGATTGTGTCATCGGGAAATGATGATACTAATGTATCAAGATATATATGATGTATGGGAGAGATTGGTCTTGAAATGATGAGAAGATGCGACGAGTGTCAATGCAATGGGGGAAAAGAGTGTTATGTCCCCAAAGTGTGTGATGATAATAGAGATCAAGTGAAATTGTCTACAAGATAATCATTGTCCTGGTCAAATCCAACTGGACATGCGTTGTAGACTTAATAAAAAATAGTATGAGATGGATTATATAAATATCCAGTGTGACATAAGGTGTACATCGTCATTGCCTACTCCTCATTGGTAAAAGGTACTGGAAGAAATTCGTGTGTCTACCAATGAGTGGGATTTTGTAAATATTTAGGAGATAAATCATTATCGATAGAAACATAGCCAAACATCATATGAAAAGTTCTAAACGTGTGACTATAGTCAAAAATTCCCACACTATGATCAACAAATAATTCCCAATCATCAGTGGAGGAACATGAGGTGTACGTGCAACAAAGACTACTAAATCAAAAACACAAAAACCATAGAGTGGTTATCATGTCAAAATTTCCATGATATTGATGAGGTGAGTGAGGCAGGGGTAGGATATCATTAAGTGTGAAGCCAAGCCTAGTTAAGCCATCGTATGTGCAAATAGTATAAGATCGTGTATGATCCAACAAAATATGATGCCAATAAGAGTTATTGATGAAAAGTGTGCATGTGAATGGAAGTGGTACAAATGTAGATTTCTTGTGAGAAGGTGAAATGGCATCCATCGTAAGGAAAAATCCTTGATAAAGTACCATAGCATTAGTAGAAAGGGGTTTTGTTAATTTTTATTCACTAGGACCATCGGTGATGAAAGTGTCATTGAAATATGAGTCATCAACATCGATTGGAGAGAAATTATGATTACATAGTTTGTCATCATTAAGTTCAATAGTATCAACTTCATCATCAGAATCATCTCGAGTCATACGTGTTGGCAGTGTCATGTTGTATAGCTATGTTAAGGATATTGGTAGGAGATGCACTAGATTTAAGAACGAGAGGAGCCTCAACGAGGGGAGCATTAGTGTTTATAGGAGTAGATATTGTGGGTGAAATGATGGAAGTAGTGTGAGTAGAAATATCTAGATTGTTTGGAGTGGCGAAAGAAGATTGTGAAGAATTGGACTGACCAATGTCATATGTATCAATATTATTATATGGAATATTCTATGATAGAGGAATAGGAATAATAGTAACAGGTTCTATGTGACAAAATTTTAATGGATCAGGGTCTACAATAATGGTATGTTCATATCCATCATGTAAGAATTTGACACATTGATGAACAATGGATGAAACCACATGCATTACATGAATCCAAGGCCTACCTAGTAAAATATTGAATTGAAATGAATTATCGATAATGAATAATTACGTAGGGATAATATTAGGCCCAGTTTTTATATGTAATGTGATGGTTCCTGTTGTCCAATTTTTTCCCCCTCGGGAAAAATTGATCAACATGACCTTGCAAGCGAAGGAATGGAGGATAGTTCGGCCATGCGAGCTCACAATCATTTCCAAAAATCAAGTTGCAGTCGAGCTTGGCAATGTAATGGCATCAAAGGAATGGTAGGGGAACGTCGAGGAAGATCAAAGCTCAAAGGAAAAATGGAGAAAAGGCTCAAAGTTTTCGGCCTTAGAATTTTTGGCATTTCGGAAAAAACATTGTAGAAAAATGATAAAAAATGTCTGAAACTCGAAACTCCGAAAGTCTGAAATTTCAAATTTTTGGGTTTCGGGTTTTGAAAAAATCAGGCACAAAGTTGGAAAATCAAAAGAAAAAGTCCAAAATTCTGAAGTCCGAAAGTCCAAATTTTAAGACTTTCAAGTTTTCAAATTCAGAAAAAATCAGCCTCGGGAATCATGCCAAACGCAAAAAGAAAAAAAGTCGAAGTTTCAAAATTTTCAAATTTTCGGACTTGAATTTTAGGGTTTTGAGTTTGAAGTTTTGGAAATCTCAAGGAATTTTTGTGATGAATAGTTTTTTTTCTCCAAAATGAAATTGTCTGAAAATCTAAATTTCGGGTTTTCGGGGTTCCATGCTTTTCGGATTTTTGGATCTCTCAGGCCAATTTTCACAGTATGCCACCTAGACCTTCAAATGGCCATAAATTTCAACTGGGAGCTCGGATTCACACAAGAGAGGACATTTTGGAAAGCTTACAAGGTCCTCTTCCCAAACTATGACAACAGTTCTTCAAAAATTCAAAATACAGTTCACCATTTTTAGGGTTTGCCAGGGTTCTCACCTACCACCATAATGAGATGAATTAAATGCAATCTGGAAGTGGTTGGGGTAGATTTCAAATTCCTCTCTTCTCCCTCTCTTTTTCTTCCTATAAATTGTAAGGAGGGGAATTTTTCAAAAGGTTGGACATTCTTCTCTTATCAGCAAGTGGATTTGTGGAGTTCAGACCTCCCATTCAAACTGTAATGCATGTTGTGCCTCTTGGCCATTGTAATGGATTGTGTCAATATTTGGAGCAATAAAAACTAAGTCTGTGGATGATTTCAACCCTCTCTTATATTCATTACATTCAAATGATCTCTCATTGTAGCCTTGGTTACCTGTGCATGTTTATTGTATTGCAATTTTATGGTTTGTGTTTATTGGCAAAGCAGGTGTTCATCATTCCTTGATGCATCACCTTGGTTAGATTAGGTTTATTTTCTTGCATCTTCTCAACCCTGTCTCCTTGGCAAGTTAGATTAGGTTTTTGAGTGAATCCTCTACAAATTTTTGTGTGCACCTGAACAGAGGAATAGGAACCGACCTTCATCTCGAAGAGCTTTCCCGATTCGCAAGGTCCCACACTTGGGAAAAGCTCCATGTTATGCAATCACAATGAGAGTCTCAACCCATTGCGTTGCAGACATTTAGGGCTGTTGTGATTATGCATCAACAATTCCTAAGAATTTTGGGTAGTTGACTCATTGCCATGAATAAGAGTATAATGATTAAAACTAGATTTTCTGCAATATCAAGTTGTTTTAGAAGTGAATGAGCATAAAAATTAACAACCGATACATTTTCAATGAGTATGTGCTTAATACAAGTGTTATTAATAATAGTAGTGATAAGAAAAGGTGCACATGGATTGTTAAGAACAAATAATGACATGTCATCATTAGTAAATGATACAACATGTGCAAAAATTTTGTGTGGAAATTTTTTGAGAGGCTGAATAAGGTGTGTGAATTCTATTGAAGAATTATCACTTTCAATGTGAATAGAATGAAGGGAGACTTCTAATATATGAAAATAATCAGGTGCATTATGTAATAAGTCATAGAGAGATATTTTTGCCAGTGTATTCTTAAGTTGCACAATTGTATCATAGCCCCTAGAATTAGCAGGAGGATCCATAGAAGTAATAGGTAGCATTATGTGCATTTTATTTGTAAATTGAACTTTTTTATTTTATTTTTACAAGGACCAGCAATTTTCTTGATTGCCATGTTTTATATTTTGGGCATTTCCTTGTTTTGTGGTACTAACATGCATATTTTTTTTTTGACACTAACTATGGCTATTTGGCCATTTATTTTGCTTGGTTTTGAATCTTCTTTTGAGTTTTAATATTTTACCGCCTTTCCCAAGGCTTGTACCTTTCCACTTGGCATTTGGATCGGATTGCTATGCTGGTTCTATTTTCATAATGTGTGGAATAGGGTCATGGGATGAACCATGGAATGGTTTGACCTATGGACCTACTTCATTGTATGGGGGCACGCCCCAAGGAGTTACTGAATAACTAGTGGGTTGTTGGACCACGAGTTATTATGTCACTTTGGTTAGGGGTTTCTAGACTCTATGTTCCTAGGGCCATAGGGAGACCGGCCTCATTGAGGGAGGCATAAGAGACTTGAGGGAGGCATAAGAGATTGAGGGAGGCATAAGAGACTTGAGGGAGGCATAAGAGACTTGAGGGAGGCATAAGAGATTGAGGGAGGCATAAGAGGATTGAGGGAGGCATAAGAGACTTGAGGGAGGCATAAGAGATTTGTGTGTATGATTGTTGTTTTGGGATATATGTTGAGTTATTGTGATGTCTTGGGAGTGGTCCTTTGATGTATGTGTTACTCATGTTAGTTAGATATGTTTTGTGATGTTTTGGATATGGCATTGACTCCTTGTTGACTCTATGTACATGTAGCTATTTTTTGAGTTATGTAAAATATTCATCTGTGGAATTGTTGAAATTTCATGTTGTTGTAGTACACTTTGTTCAAGTATTCTATACATCAATCTTAGATGTGTGACAAGTCCTATGTTATGTGGACCGTGCATGTTCCCTTCCATAAATTGACTAATCTCTTGTGTTGTGGTACCACCATGAAGTATCTACTTGTATGATTGTGAATCTGTAGTGTTTTGTATGACCGGGTAGGGTGTTGTGATAGCAGTTCATGTTGGGCACCCACAAGAATGAATAAACTGAAAATTCTGCAACAATGAAATTTTAAAGAACTTGAATTAAGGATAGTGTAAACAGAAGGAGTCTAATTAAATAATGAAGTAAGAGAAAATTTTCAATCTTCATAGAAATTTGAAAGTTAAAATTCTGCCAAAATGTTACAAGGCTACCCCATGGTTGTGCTTTTTAACTGGAATTTTAACTATAGGGTGCACTTTCATCTTTATCTGCTCTTAGTTGCTTACCGTGTTTCCTTCCTTTGATGTCATGTCACATCAAGGATGATGCTTTCTTAAGGGGAGTTGAATGTAATGCCCTATTTGACATGACCCCAGCTCCTGCCCCGTCAACCCTGTTGATAAGCATGGGAAGGGTGTGTGTGCTCCCGTTGACCGTTAGTTGACTTTGTCCTTGTTGTAGTGAAGAATTAGCACCCTCCCTCTCCATCTTTCCTTCTCGAGTCATTATCGACACCTCTATATGTGGACCTTGTAACATCCTTTAGGATTAACCTATGAAAGAAGATCTTATTGTCGCATTGTTAAGCTTGACAGTTGGTCATTATTAATATGAATAATAATTATATATATATATTTTAGCTATAAAATTAATAATAAAAATGATAATAATGATATTTTGATTCAATTATCGATCGTCCATTATTTTATATTATTAGTATTTTACTTTATTGTTCGATTATTATTGATATTTTATATTAATTATCTCTATGTTACTTTTGGTTGTTTCGTTCTAATCGCACCATAGACCGAACCTCGTTTCGCACTGAGGAAGGGGTTACCTCGTCTTGGCGCCATGGTCAATCATTGCTCCATGTTCACTTTCAAACATTAACCTCTAGTTTTCTCTCCTTGGTCATTTAAGCCTACTATCGTGTTGTCATAATCATTTAATTAAAAAAATGACTTTTGCTTCCTCTAGCATGTCGTCAAATGCAATTTAATCTCTTGGTTGGTATAGGTCTAATTGGATTCCTTTCCTTCCTTTATTGCTATCTTGTGAATTGCATAGGGGGGTTGTGTGTGGCACAAGTTTAGAAGGGGGTTATTGTTTTATGCCCAAATTGTTGACTCCTCCACCAAATGAATTTATTTGTGCTAAGCATAATCCCTTTCCCTGCAAATATGGTTTTGTAATAATGTTTTACCTATCTCTTCCCTTTTGGCGAGTGGAGGGTGGTTGAAGACCTATCAACTTTAATTTCTTTAATGAGTGTCACCCCCACCCATTACTCCACCCTACTGGTTGACTATTTCCATTTATTTGGCTTTATTGACTCCTTGGCTGCGTGTTGGAGGAGTTTTGCTTGGCACGTTTTGTGGGGCACTTTGGGGGAAAGAACTCCAATTTTTTCTGTTAGCTGCATTCATGGGGATCTTGCCCTAGTGGTTTTAGTTTCTGCTCTTCCCAATTGCTGGCTGTGTGAGATTGGTAGGTTAGAAACCCCTTTGCAGAAGTGGGATGCCTTGCTCTGGTAGTTGGCCATGTGGACTGCTTGGAGGAGGAGATCTTCTTATATGTGGCCATGGGAGAATACATTTAAAAATAGGCATGTTAATTCTAGACTCGCAACAATTTGCTACCTTTTTACATTCATGAAATAAATGTTTCTTCTTCCTGAATTGGCCCCTTAAAATGGATTTTTTGTGGTTGGTTATTGTTTTCCTTGAGTGCATTTTTTTATCCTTCTAAATCGTTGGTTTTTGAGTGGCTGGGTTGCAAGGAACAAAAGGGAGATTTCACCTATTCTTTAATCTTTTTCACTAATGGATGTGAACAGTATATTACAGCTGGGAATTTTTCCTATAATCATCTCTCCCATAGGCGAACCGGTAATGGGTAACTGTTGTTGGATACCCCAAATTGTTTTCATACTTTTGTGATCTTCTATGAATCCCCTGTGTTCAGCATCATTTTATTACTCTTACCTATTGTTCATTTTGATATTTGAGTCTATTAAAGAGTTCTCTGCCTAGTGGAATGATTATTACATTCTTTTACATTTTAATGAAATTGAAATCTTTTCTTGTAGTAATGAATGGGATAAGAGTTTGAATAGCTTGTTGTTGGCTGGCATATTGAGTTGGTTGTTTCAAATTTTATTTTATTTTGATTGAAAGCACCCCTGAGGAGTAACATGACTAATATTAGAAGTTAAATCTAGCTTCATATATAAGGGGTTTTGTAAAAATATGATCTATCTTAACCTATGATTCCATTGTCCCTATTATCGTAGTGTTTGGTGGCCATGACCTTGGCTAGTTGGTAAAGAAGCCATAGTCACTAAGCATAGCATAGGTATATGATTAGAGAGTTACTTTTGGTAAATGGGTATTTTGGATTTTAGTTGCTTTGTAATGCATGATTTGAGATTGTAAAATAGAATAAATCTTGGCTTGGTTGAGCTATGCCGAAATCCAAAAGTGCAACCTGCCTTTGGTATACATGTTTGATTTCCTTTTCTTTGATTGTTGCTTGTGGAGCCATGAGCTCGTCGAACTTGGTTAGGTGTTTTGAACAACTCAAAGGGGCTAGGAAGTAATGTTTCATTTTATACCTTGTTGAAACCATTAATTTGAGTATGAAATCCTTTCAAGTTTAGATATTGCACTTGGATTACCTTAAAAGTGTTGGGTTCTCGGATGAATGAAGTTACTTTTCATTCATGATGGAATTGTGTTTATTTTTTTATGGATCGTTAGTGAACGTATTAGTAATTGGTCATAAGTTTATGATCAAAATTTTGTGTCGGTTTTAGAATTTGAAATGTATGTGGAATGACTGCTTTCATTTTTGAAATAGGAATCTTATTAACTCATGACATTTGGTGTTACGTCATGAGGATAGTATTAGGATTTCGAATGGAAAATATCAAATAAATACATTGCTGGCCTATGTCAGATTAGTGTTAAAAAATTATTAGTGACATTTGGGGGTTACTTTCCATTATATTTTTAGATAAGTTGTTGATTATGATGGGGTTTTTGCTAAGATTAATGGCTGCTTGTGACTCTTTTAAATGCATTTGAAGAGTGGCATTGATTATGTTAACTTGTATTACTTTTAGAATATCTTGTAAGGAAGGGGTGGTAAACTTCTTGTTTAGACTGTAATTATGGATTGCTCTTTTGGGGCTACGAATCCCATTATGCTATGAAACCTAGAAGGATGTTTAAATGGTAACCTCATCTTAAATGGAATTAAAAATAGGAGGCCTTTCACTGCCCCGTACTTTGTTTTTCAAGTAACTTGGTTGTCGAGTAATACCCATCTTGGGTTTTGTCAGCTATCCTTCTTTTCTTATCATTACCTTGTGGATTCTCTTTTTAATGAGAGAAATTAGTTTGGGGTTGAACTTTAGTTTTCAACTCCTTTGATCACGTGATGATTTACCCTTCTTACCTTGTTTGGTTGCTCTAGTTTTAGGCCAATGAAACATTCCTCCTGGAAGAACTGATTTACCTTTCTATTTCACATCTATGATTGTATCTAGTATGTTTTGGGATTCTCAATGATTTCAGTGATGGATGGACTAAGTATTAGATTTCAATCACGTAATCTATAGGATTACATGATTGAAATCCCAATACTCTTGACTTTGTTCTCAACTGCAATATATGACTTCCTTCTTGATGGTTGGTTAGAAAAATTTGTATCCCATGTGAAGAATTTTTGTTTTGTGGTTTGTGCTTTGAACCATTCTTGAAATAGAACATTCCTTTCATATTATTGTAAAATGCTAGCTTACTGTTGCAATGTGTAGTCTTAACATGCTTAGTTCTCGTGAAACTGACTCAAGATAATACTTATGTAGATGGCTTGTGCATGTTGATAAAGGAAATATTTGTGAAGGTCTCATCGAGTTGTTTTTTTGTTCCTTGTACGAAAGTCAAATGTGTTGTAATTCTTGCAATGGTGCTTGTAATGGAATTTGGAAGGCCTCTTGCCTTGGATTGTTCGGTAATTGTGAAATAAAGTTTGTTTGTTCTTTTGTAGTTAAACTTGTAATTACCTTTGTGAGAAATAATATTCAATCTTGACCTTGTTATGAGTATTCTTTTGGTAATATCATTTGCAGTCATGAAAATGTTGTAGCATGGCTTGGCCTATTTTGTTACCTTCTTGTTCTTAACCAAAGTGAAATCAAATCTCTTGACTCCTTTGGTTCATGTTCCATGTTGAATGGAAATGTTATAACTGTGTTTTGTGTTCTCGTTAAATAATGGTAATCTCTTCTTTTAGGTCATAAAACTTTCTTGTTTAGTAACCCTCCATGGTATTGGTATCAATGTTATTCTAGGCATATTTTTTTGTGGGTTGAAAATCCTTTTTCTAAAGATAATCAAAGATAAAATAAGATGAATACATAGATGAATAAATAAAGAAAATAATAACAAAGTTTTACTTGGTTGATAAAATTAAGAGTCTTTAATTGGAAAGAAAGTGGTTATCTAACGACGTAAAATAATACACCCTTGCTAACTCGAAGCTACGAATTAATATTTATTGTCTTGGTTGTGAAATGATAAGTATTCTAAGAAAGAGTTAAATCATTGTTGGTTTTGGGGTTATAGTTATGTCTTAGTTAGTAGGGGAGTTTGAACAAGAACATTTTAAGTCTAATACTTCCATTTTGGGAACCCCTTGTGCATCCTTTAGTGAACTTAATCAAGAGAATGCTAAATGAAGTTTTTACCCAAATTCAGTTGGACCCTTAAGTCTCATTAAAAGACCGGTTAATAACTACAGAGATCATGATGATGAAATAAATTGACCTCCTCTCTCTAACCATTGCCATAGTACTTTGTAACCCTTTTCTTAAGTTATGATAAAATTTTAATCCTTGAACAAAGAAGGTTAGGGTTCGAACCTAAATGATACTCCACTTCTTTTGAGCTACGCTTGCCTCCTTATGCAATGGAGGTATGAAACAAGTTTCAGTAGTGTGGGTTCGGATAGATAGCCTTGTGGAATTGATTTCCTCCTTGTTTTGTAAACAAATTAAACAAGTAAATGTCATATTAGAGATGATCTTAATATAGTTACTCAATAGTATAAAAGAAATGAAACCTAGCCCTATAAGAAGAATTGTATGAATCATAACATGAATCTTCTAGACCGCAAAGTCAGGTCTTGAAAGACTATTTTAGTGAATACATAACCTTAAAGGATTTTTCCATGGAGTGTCCTAAACTGTAACTAGGTATTATGGGTTGGTCTTTTTGTGGTGTCTTGTCAACGAGAAAAGTGCACTATCCTTGATGGGTGTTGAGTGTTTCCTTGCTTCCCTTGTGGTCATCGTTGTGTCAAGTTGTTCAAGGAGCTAGTTGTAGCCATTGTGACCACTGTTGTGACGTGCTATGTTTCAAACAAGTCAAAAAAAATTATCTTGTATTTTTCTATGTTTCATAAATAAATTATCTCCTCCCAAAAAATGTGTCATGTGATTCGGGAAGGGTGTAGAAAACTTATATTTCATGGTAAATTTTTTAATAGCTCTAGTATATGTATAAATCCACCATGTCCCATCCTACTTGGGAGTCAATAGTGCTAGATTTTAAAATGGGCTCATACCTTCATTTATTGCCCCCTTTCTCACCAATTCTGATATTTCTCTATTTAATTCTTTATGTAATGTTGGACTCATTCTATTTGTGGCTTGATTTACTAGTGATGAACTTGGAATAAAATAAATTTGATGTGTAATATACATCTATGATGGAAACCCATCTAGTAACTCTTCAAGTTTTACATCTGAAAATTATTTTAGTACCTTGGACATTTGTTGCTTCAGTTTATTTGTACTACCTCTATAAATATTATTTCTCTACTATTAATGCAATACAAAATTGTATGATCTTAGTCTTTGTGATAAAATTATTTTGTGGAAAACATGATATTTTTTTTGTTACTTAAATGGTAAAAAATCATGTTTACTTCATGTTTCTAGAAAGTGTGGGTATTCTCTCTCCATCAAGAATTATTTTTCTATGAAATTTTCATTGTCTCCCAAATAATGGATGACATGCATCCATTGAAATATCAGCAAACCAAATATCATTCTTATAATTGTTTTTAGTAGAATATTTAATCAAACATCTCTTATCTACCATAAGTCCATTCCCTTTTTAAAACCGTGAGACTTGATATGGAAAATGATGCTTTTAACATTGCAACTTTAATTTACTAATTCTCTGTAATCAACCATCTATTATAATGTTACATACCATTCCTCCACATGTTCACCTTGCTTTTAAAATATTAGTGTGCACACATTACTCACAACCTTGAAAGTGTTCTTTCCTTGGGGAAATTAATTTTCTTCTCATCCTGTGATTATCTTTCACATATACCATAACTTCTTTGTCTTACTCTTCAACCTCATCCTCAATAAAAATTACTCTAGGAAAATCAACTTTATCATCTATTATACATTATATTGTGTACATTCAAATGTTGTATGCCTTTAATTTCCAAACCTATAATAAACATAATGCTTATGTGGGCTATCCCATCCTCTTCTACTTTCATAATTGTTATTTTAAGTAGTATCTCTCTAACTTAATTTGTCGTCTTCTTTTTTTTTTTATTTTTTTTGATTAAGGGTAAAAGAGGGTTTTTTTGGAAAAGTGTAAATTTGGGGGTTTTGGAAGGACCCACATCCTTATACAAAAGGCCCTAAAGGAAAGATACAAAAATGAAGTAGAAAAAGAAGAAATCCCGTAGGAAATAGGAAACAATGGTGACGAAGAAGTAAAGTGACCAAAGAAACTTAGAAGAGAACACCACAATAAAACAAGAAGAAGTTGTTGTTGTTAGGTGTCGGTAAAAAGATAACAACCATGGAGAAGAGAAGAGACAACCCTACACACAACTGTAAAAATAAAAGGATGAAAAAATGGGAAGAACCAAGAGGGAGAGAAGAGATGTAACATGAAACCAGATTCCCATAATAGAAAGAGCATGTGATAGTAGTGGCATCCAAAGAAGAAGGAAAGAATCAATGTTTTCCCTTCTTTCCTTTCTTTGAACGCACAATCTTCCACTTTTCATGTGAAATCACCTCTGAATCAAGAGGTGTTGAATCTAAAAAGTTCAAGGGGATAGATATATGTAGCTCTCTTTATAGGGTATAGGTACCATCCTTATTTGAGTCAGAGTGATTGGATTCACGGGACCACTTTATCCCTTAAGTAGGCCTCTCTAAAGTTTGAGGAACAACCAATGACTTCCCCACCTCCTTAGTTGCAATTGAGTCTAAGTATGCTACAGTCAATGACACTTTGTCTCCTGTATCAAGATCCTCTGTGACAAAATCCTCTACATCCTCAAGATCTGGTGGGCTCCATCATTTGGGGAAAAACTTATTTTCTTGGGGATCTAGGTTTTCTTATGGGGTGGGCTTCTGGAGGTGGCTAGGAGTCATGCAGTTCTAACATCTAAAGGTTTTGTTTTCATTGTTCAGAGTATGAACATGAATATTATCCCCCATCTTGAGAGTCGTGTTCTCTGGAAATCCTTTGTTGAGATCTACTTCGACAATTTTTTAAAAAATTATGAAGTCCACTCTGTAATCTCTTGTTGTCGTATTTGATGAAGGACCCGAGAAGGTTCCCAATCTCCTACGATGGTAAGAAAAAATGAACGGGAAGATTAGGAAACCTTATCAAGACTGGGACACGAGATATGGAATAGGAATTCTGGTCAAAATGGAGAAACCATTGGGTAGTGAAGAGGCGCAGTGATCCCCAAAACAAAGAAACCTCTTCAATGACCCTATGATAATCTTCTGCCTCATCAAAATAGACTATGAAGAAGTCTCTGGTATAAAAGAAATATTTACAATTTTTCGTCCATGTGGAAGAGATCCAATGGATTAGAGCCTTAGACAATGGCCAAGAAGGTCATTAAATCTTCCGATAAGGGCATTAGATTGTAGCTCTTGCAAAAATTCTAGAGATTCTTCATCATTGATCTCCAGAGTAGGGGGTTCAACAACTTGTTCGACAATGTAAGTTGGGGGAAAGAGCAATATCAACCTTTGTAGAAGAGCCATTTTTAAAGAGTGTTTCTTTCAAAGGTGCAGAGTTACTCCCTTTGGCTCCCCCTAATAATTGATCCATCATGGGGATTGTAGAATCCCTCCCAATCTGTAGGAGGAAAGCACGTCATTATTATTTAAAGATTTTTCAGAAAAATCTAGGTTAATGAGATCTTCCCTGTAGCTCAATTTATGTGAAAGCACAACTTTAAGATACTTCCCTCGAGAATACCGTTGAATCTAGATGCAAAGGGTATAACCTTGTAAGTGTGAACTAGCATATGGGTCTTATTCATGTCCTGGAGAGGGAAACGGGACTAAGTAAACTCACCATGCCCACTAAGCATGTCATCCTTTTCCCACTCACTATCACAACTACGAAGTTTGTTCAATCACCAAATGTTCGGTGAAATTTTTTTCTTAGGTCCGAGGTGAAGAACCCAAAATCACTTTTTTGCCACTGTGCATAAGCATTGTGGAGACCAAAACCACTTATTCCAGATTGTAAACCCTTGCCACCAGGAACTAGAAATCAAACATCATCGACAACAAAAACTCTCGCATGGTTAGGGTTAGGGCTCATAGTGAAGCTCGAGCTCGTCACTTTGAGAGAATTAGGAAATCTAACTTGTTCGCTATAATCTACTAGCATACAAGAGGGTTGAGCGGACCCTTCCCGTTATAATAAGTATTAAAGGACATAAAAGTATATAAATGAGGATAACATAGGGATGCCTATATAAATGGAAAAGAGGGACAACTGAACACATTCAAAACAACAACACAATCAAACAAAAAAGTAAACAAAATATGATCTATCAATGAGACTCCTTCCCATGGGATCTAAGATGCATCTTAAGGGACTCATTGAAAAATTTCCCTTTCTTCCTTCTGCTTACATTAGACCAACCATCACCAGTGTTTAGATTTATGTTTTCATTTGTGTGAATTGATATGAAAATTTCAATATTATTCTTATCCACCTAATTTTGGATCTCCGAGGAACCAAGAGGAATGGACCTAGTCCCAATCTCAGAGCTGGGGGGTGAAGCCTTCTCTACTAGGGTAGAGGAAGGGATGATCGGGTCATTTCTATTTTTAAAACCTTTCGAGTTATTATATTTACCTTCGGATTCACAAGATGTTTCACTTCAAGTGAGATAATACCCACTTCTCCCTCTTATTGGAGATGATTTTTCTCTCTTATGTCCTTCAAATATTCTAAAACTTGATCTAGTATGATTTTGTTCTTCCTTTGAATCTAGTTGATATATTTCTTCCATGTTATTATTCCTAAGCATCATTATTTCATATTAAATAAAAAAATTAAAACTATTTACATGTACCTTGCAGCCATCTTCTCTTCTATCTCATCATTCTCTAATAAAATGGATAAATTGTAAAATTCTTCAATGTAATCTTCGAAAGTGTGATATTTTGGCCTCAAATTTTGAAATATTTTGTATAGGGTTTGAGCATAGTCCTCGGAAAAATAGACTTTCTTTAGATTCTTCTCCATCTTTTCCAATTCTTGATATTTTATTTTTCTTATCACTACCTGTAATTTTCCTAGTGTTCCCACCGTATCGTTGCATGGACATTAAAATTTTTGCTTGCAAATTTGGCCTTCTTCTTTTGTATCATGAGATTCCTTTCAAAGAATATTTTCGTGTTATTTAACCATTTTATCAACTCCTCTTGTTTTGAAATCAAACCATAGTTATATAGATCTACCTTAATACCAACATTTCTTCCTTGAAGTTATTTAATCAATCTTTCTTCTATGGTTTATGGTTTCTCTTCTCCTTCTTCATTCTATGTTTCTTCTTCTTGATCTTACGTATTATCTCTTCCATGCCTTATCCTCATATGCATAATTGATTCTAATAAATCCTCTACTTTGTTTTGCAATTGTTCTACAATTTAATGTGTTTTTATATAACCCTCTCAACCTATTTCCATTACATCCCAAATCTACACTCCAATACCAATTGATGAGGTTGAACAGACAACGATAAAAAATGTAATAGAAAAAGAAATTTTTGAAATAAACTCTTGTCAATCCTCCTTATTCTCTCATTTAACTTACATAATATGTCATCTCATTTCAATTATAAATAGAATCGTAATTAAACTTGGCCTCTAATCCAAATTTGACTAGATGTACTATTTTTAGTAAAACTTATTATGTATAAGAATAGAATTGTTAGTAGGTGTTAAATTTTAGCTTATAATATCCTATGAACTTTCATAAATTATCTATGTGCCTAAATTAACTCATTGTTCAAGAGTTTCAAATAAATTTGCCTAATTATTACATAGATATGACATTTTAGAATCTTAAAAATACTAATTAATTCATTGTTCAAGAGTTTCAAATAAATTTGCCTAATTATTACAAAGATATGACATTTTAGAATCTTAAAAATACTAAAAAAACTTCAAATCCAATTTTGGGCATGGATGGATGATTTTGACCTCCGAAATTTGTTGATACATCTCATAAGAAATTTGCAAAACTAAACATGATGTACAGTATTTCAAGATATATCCTTCATAAAAAAATGGAGACATTTTGGTTATTGTATCAAAAATTATGGCTTGCACAAAACAAGCTACCAAATCCACATCAATAACAAATATTACATCTGCAATGTTTGACCTGATGCTCACGTGTCTCAATTCTCTCCAAATTAAGCCATTGAAATTAACTCGGATATGAAGACATAACAGCAAGACATAGAGCTTGACCGGTGGCCACCATATGCTTCCCAGTAGTATACCACTTTCCAGTGAAGAAAAAAATAGTCTAAAGTTTTGAAACAAAATAGATTGATAGTCACCGCCATGTGCATGCAATGGGTGTCATTTAGGCTATGAAGTAGGATACATTACATAAGGTAAGCTTGAATATCGATGCATGCTACGTGTTGATGATCGGTGTAACAATACTCTCACAGCTTCCAAAGTTGTTAAGGTCATTAATGAGTGTCATTTTATAATGGACAAGTAGTAGGATATTAAGATCGAGGAGGAACTGATTAACCCCATGTATTTGTAATTGGTTTCGTACTCAAAATGCAGACCAATATCCAAGACAAAATCCTTTTCGTACATAGAAACACCAATGGGAAACAAGTGTCCATGATAGGAAGTACTAACAATAATACGATATTACGGGAAGGCAATGACAAATCTATATTAATGAGGACTCTTATGATAAGGATAAAGGATAGGTACTCCATATTAAACAAGTAAATGCTTTTGAAATTGGACTGTAACATGAAACACTTCAAATCTGTGTTTTTGTGGCTCAATTTGAGGATGAGTGAGGTTTCAGAATTGCCTATCATGATTCAGATTTCACATCATTTGAAATATCTTACAATGATGAATCTAATCTTTTTCCTTTTTCATTTGTGGAGAGACAATGGTTAAGAGTGCCACTTAAATTCATCCAGTGATGACATTTAAAGAAAGTGAAGCTTTTCCTTTTTCTTATATATTCTCTTTTTGTTACTGCAATTTCTTCTATTAAAAACAAAATAAGATTTTTAGTTATCAGAAGAATAAACAATAAAAATTTCGCTTCTAATAAGATAACAAGTTGTTTCTTCGACCCATACGGGATTAAGACAGAGTTGCAGGCAGCATATGCTTAGCTTTACTAATCCGGATGAAATGGAATATCCACTATCTACCCCTTGGAATATAAGGTACATGTTTCTTGCAATGTTATCTTTTGTGACTGATGTATTATATCTGTTTCAATTTGTAGCTTTACATGTCATTCCCAAAAAATAAAAAAAAATGTATAGGGGCAAAAGTTTGACCACCTCGGACCTATTTCTTAATTCAAAATTCATATTAGTTTCCTATAGTCCACCCTTCCCAATCAAAATTCATTATTTCACTTTACCGATGATTCGAAGATCTTGAGATGATATTTAATTCCTCTTCTTTTTTAAAAAGATGAAGAAGAAAGGTGAGGATAAATCCTTTGGAGAATGAGAAGACAATGCCTTGTTCCCTAGTTAAATGCAGAAAGCATCCATATCACATTGAGGTATATCTACAATGGAATTTTGTCGAACCCAACCAAAAACTTATCTCGTGGAGATTTTCGAAGGCCCACACCGATCAAAGGCATATCTGATATCTTTAGGCATGTCTTAGTCCATAGTAAAGAAAGTTCTTTTTAAGTTGAGGTGAAGTGGGATTTTTACGAGTATTGTGACAGAAAGGAGAATTTTCTCTCTGATATCACCAAATTAATGTTTATTAATTAAAATTAATAAACATTAAATCTAAGAAAAAATATATATTAAAAATAATAAATAAAATAATGATTAAATTAATAAAAGATAAAAAATTGAGAATTTAAATTTAGAATTAAAATTATTAAATAATAAATATTAAAAATAAAAAATTCAATTAACAAAAATTAGAAATTAAAAATAATAAAAAATTTAAATTAATAAATATTAATAAAAAAATTGTCTTTAAATTAATAAATATTAATAAAAATTATTGTCTTTAATGAAAATTAAATATTAATAAATATTAGAAATTTTTTTAAAAATTAATTAAATCATTTAAAAATTTAAATCAATAAAAATTAAAATCAATAAAATAATTAATTAAAAATAAAAATTAGAAATAAATTTAAAAATAAAAAATGGATAAAAATAAAAAAATTAATTAAAAACTAAAAAATGAATAAAAATTAAATTTAAATATTAAAATTAATTAGAAAAATAAAATATTAAATTTACAAATATTTAAAAATAATAGAATATTACAAATTACTAAAAATTAAAAAATTCACAAGACTAAAAATAAATAAAAATTTAAAATTATTTAAAGGTAAATATTAATAAAAGTATAAAATTAAATTAAAACTAAAAATTAAAAATTATCAAAAACTAAATTATCATATTATAATCATTAGTGTCATCGTTATCATCATGTTTTTTTCAATTTTCATCATCATCAAATATCATTGTCATCGTCATTGTCAATCGGTTTATAATATGCTTTAATTGTCATCGTTACTCACACTGATCGACTATTATTTAAGGTTAGTGTTTATGGTTTAAATTTAAGTATGTACTATTAACATTTACGAAATGTGTTCGGAGTCACGCACTTGGGATCCATGGTCCATGATTTAATGTTCAAATCTGAAAGTATGATAACATTAATATTTTAAAATTAGTATTGCTATTATTCGTTTTAATATTCTTAGTACAAATATTTATATTATGAATATTAATATCACGAATAATAGTATTAATATTAATGTTATTACTAATATTAATATTATTATAAAAACTTTATACATAAAATAAAATTTATTATGAATGTTATTATCATCACCACCATTGTTGATCATTGTCATCGTTATTATCATCACTACCATTGTTGATCATTGTCATCATCATTATCATAATCATCATCATTGATCATCATCTTCGTCAATATCATCACCACCATCGTCAATCATTTTTTCATCATTACCATCACCACATCGTTGATCATTGTCATCATCATTATCACCACCACCACCGTTGATCATTTTCATCATCATTATTGTCTTCATAATCACCAATCATTATCATCATCATCATCATCATCATCATTTTCATCATATTCTCAATCAAATCATTATCATCAACATCATCATTATCATCCCCATCTAATTTTTTACCGTTATTTTCATTATGATCATCATCATCATCATCATCATTGTCATCGTAATTACTGTCATCATCTTTATCATC
This sequence comes from Taxus wallichiana var. yunnanensis, assembly GCA_018340775.1. Lineage (NCBI taxonomy): Eukaryota > Viridiplantae > Streptophyta > Pinopsida > Cupressales > Taxaceae > Taxus > Taxus wallichiana. The sequence goes on from CM031237.1 coordinate 311,921,517, forward strand.
ACCGCCATCGTCGATCATTGTCATCGTCATGATCATCACCACCATCGTTGATCATTGTTTTCATCATCATCATCATCACCATCGTCGATCATTGTCATTGCCATTATCAACACCACCATCATCGATCATTGTCATTGTCTTTATCATCACCACCATCATTGATCATCGTTGTCATCATTATCATCACCAACATCATTGATCATTTTCATTATCATTATCATCATCATTATTGTCTTCGTAATCATCAATCATCATTATTTTCATCATCATCATCATCATCATCTCCATAAAATCATCATCATCAACATCATCATTCTCATCCCCATTAAGTTTTTTACCATTATTTTCGTCATCATCATCATCATTGTTGTCTTCGTAATCATTATCATCATCATTATCATCACCACCATCAACGATCATTTTGTCATCATCATCATCATCACCACCATCGTCAATATTTTTCGTTATCATCATCATCACCACCATCATCGATCATCATCGTTCTCATCATCATCACCACCATCGTTGATCATTGTCATCATGATTATCATCATCATTGTTGTTTTTACTTTTTAAATTGTAATAAATTTTAATTTTTCAAATTTCATAAATTATTATCATATTATAATTCACACCACCAATGCATTCAAAGCCTTAATATTTAAATATATAAAGTTGCGCATGTCAAATTATAAAAAAATAACCTGGTTAACTTATGAAAGGTCAACAATATTATTGAAACATAGTTCCAAGTTCTCTAATTTCACATGTGTTTATTTTCCTTCCATACAAAATCTCGTCGCATATGATCTCACAACTAATAACGATGCACTGATGAGTTTGTGAGACACCATGAAATGTAAAAGTCCTCATATTGCATCAAATAAATTAAATTTATACAAACGTTAATTATAAATATGTAGAAGTAAATACGAAATTACAAAATCAAAATGTATAGTTCCAAGTTCTCTAATTTCACATGTGTTTATTTTCCTTCCATACAAAATCTCATCGCATATGATCTCACAACTAATAACGATGCACTGATGAGTTTGTGAGACACCATGAAATGTAAAAGTCCTCATATTGCATCAAATAAATTAAATTTATACAAACGTTAACTATAAATATGTAGAAATAAATATGAAATTACAAAATCAAAATGTATATCACACGTAATTAATAAACCTCAGCGTATTTTAAATGATTCACATTTAGAAAAATCGATCACCATATATCGCTGAACAAAATTACAGAAAACACACAACTATCAACATATCAAAAAAGACACATATTTAAGTATTCAAGGACGAGTGATCAATGTCATTCATGATGATGTTTGTTCACATTTCAGTAGATGATCTTCCTCCTTCTTCCTAATAGAAACGTATGCACCTTCCTTCATCTTAGAATAATGCTCATAAGAAAAAGGAGGACATATGCGTAATCCATCAAGAGACTTCACTCTTGATATCACCGTGAATGTCAGCCCCTGTCACTCCCTACTACCTATGTCATGATTTTGCTATTGAGAGTGAGTCCCTGTGACTTGTGAATTGTAAGAGCCCATGACATCTTCAAAGGCACTTGTCTGACATCCCCTCAATACTAGAGGCACTGGTACATATTTTGGGTGACTCAAATCCCATGGGATGCCGACATAATTCTCAAACTCCACAACAACAAATATCGGTAGATCTGGAGGCTTTGTCCTAGGGAAATACACTATGTTCTTCACTTTCCAAGAGATCCGTTAACTAAACCTGCCTCCACCCAAAATTACACACCAACATAACATGTTGACCATTGCAAAGCAACACCTCACTCTCAACTGGTCATCATCACTTTCTCCATATGTCACTCTTCTCACACGGGTTAACAACTCATGCCACAGGACATTCAATTTCTTGAGCATGATCCTATTATGAAATGTCACTTGTACATTTGTCGAAAAAAAAATGATTGGAAGAGTCAAACATTGAAATTTCCTCTGCACCAAAGCACGAATCTATTCTAGACATCAACAACTCCCAATCTTCGATCGTGGGATTCACATTTCTCAAATTACACAACAAGTTTCAAAACTTCACCTGATCCACACTGTCCCCTTCTTGACAAAAAATCATGTCGAGAGTCACGACATGAGAAAAATATCTCCATAACTTTTTTCCCTCTATGTTTCCTACATACATCGGTATGTCCTTTATAGGGGAGTTGGGCAAGATCCCCGACGAGAATTACAGACCTACCTCCAAATATGACATTCTCGTGTGAAGGGAATGCTTCTCGCAAGTGAATATCAATTTTTTTCAACAATTTTGGACCCATGAAACTCATCTCATCAATAAGAATGTATCTATAATGTCTCATCTGCTCTTGAAATACAGCCAGTGTCTATCTAGCCAAACATCTCATGTCACGCAATGGAATTTTCAGCGACGAATGCACCGTTGTAGCATGGATGTTGAAAGTAGAAACTCCTGTCGGTGCCAAAAGAAGAAGAGGATTCTTACCTATCACGACATTGTTTTCCAAGACATTCTTAATGCAATTAATCAAAAAAGATTTCCCCATCCTGGTAGTACCTTGTATTATCATTCTGAGTGGAGCTTCCTCGGGGCCCTTTCTAGAATGTTTGACTATAGTTTCTAGAGCAATACATTATTTTCTTGACAACATGTCCACACCGATACCGAATTGTCTGAAGAATCCACCACATTTTGCATGGATTTGTTCATTTCTATAAAACATGTTGACGCGTCCTGTACGTACATCCTCATCCTCCTCTGTATCCCAAACATGGTTCAAATCAAAATCCCATCTTCCAAGCATATGAAGATCACTCAAATGCACCTGATTGGGAGGAACAATGCTAGAAAACAACTCCCACTCATCCATTCCATCCATGCCCACAAAACTTTGCATCTCATCATCGTCAGTTTCTTCTATGTCTTCTTCCTCCATTGCATCCTTCCAGTCAACATGCCATGCATGATACGTATTCTTAATTCTCTCCCAATTTTCTAAAATTTCCTCTCTAGTATGACCTATGTCCCTGTGTATATCACAAAATGGCTTATACAACAACAATTCACTCCAACAAAAGTTCTCACGATCCTCTGATCCACTTTCAGGAACAGAGAAATATCGCGGCCACACGCGTATGATAGTAAGCATATCCCTGACTTCCATTTGTCTTTCTTTCTCTTTGCATTAAATGACCACGATCTCACAAGCATCAATCAATGAGATGGATTCCAACTGTACTGGTTGATCTTTATATGCATCAATGAAACATGATCCACTTTCATTCTCATCAGACATCATAATCACCTTGTGGAAAACCTTCCTACCAACATTCAGAGTCATAAAGGCATGACTGCACTGAACCAACGACAACTTCAATAGCATGTGACATGTCTCTTGCGCCCCAATATCACGTTCCACAATTGTTTCTATCAAAATCCTCTGATATATACATAGTGCAGACTCTTCCCCCTCCACATCATATGATATCCTCATCAACATATCATGAAAGCTCTCTGACCTCTTCTCTTCCTTTGAAGCATATTTTGCTATATACTTTAACACTGCGTGTCTAGAAACAATAGGCTGGCAATCTATATTACCACGCCATATGGCCAACATGTTTGAGTTGTGAAGGTTCAATCTTGCATCATTGTGAGAAGGTTCAAATCTCTTCGACCATCTGCATCAACAAACAAATCTTGAATCATCCCGGAGGTCCCATGGAACATTATAACGACAAACCATGGATGATCCCTTCTTTCTCAAACAGGACATCTCGCTACATTTAGTGTGCCTCTGCACATGGTTGACAAGTTCTTCATAGTCATAAAGTGGGTCATGCTCTAATATCCATGAAGGCTTCATCGAGCAAGGATCTTCGTCTCTGGACCGACCGAGCATGACATTTATTTGATGGCTATCACGGGGATTCCATGAAGTGACGTATCTATCAAAAAATGATCTCACAACCATTACCTGATTCTCATCTTCCCAATCCAATGTTTCCATGCATGGCTACTGGGAACCCACATGAATCTGTGGACATGTGTAGATCCTCGATGTTGCCACTCAAACCTACAAATACCATGCAAAAAAATGTGCTTACAAAACCATTCGTTCACAATATTGAAAATGGATCAGATCACTGCAAATTTAAATAAATTTCAATCAAATAGACAACTACAAACCTGTACCAATAATCCTTTGCACCAATTAGTTTCTGTATCACCTCTTCACGAAATATCTCAAATATTTTGTGCATGTAAGTCATGACGATATGAGGATAATCTATCACATTCTCAATCCGCCACCTATATGCCCTCAAAGAATTTGAAGGAGGTTCCCCGGCATCAACCGGTGTAAATCAAACCACTTTGTGTCTGTTGTGGTAAGTGTAAAAAAAGAGTCGGGCTACCCAACTGAACAATCATATCCGTCAGCTCACTACGACATGAGTACCAGTAAGACCTAGTCCCACGAAGTTTTTTCCAAAACGCATCACCTGTTCTGCCAACTTATCATCAGTCGCATTATTAATGTGATGACACAAGTCTTCAATAGTCGTGGGAACATTGTCCTCCAAATTTCTCTTGACAAAAATAGAAGTTGTGGCTTGACTGTGGTGCCGCATTTGTCTATTATATGCACAATATCTAAATCTCGGGTGCCTTCCAAACCTATTGTCATGATACCTTATCAAATGCTTCACATAATCATGAAACTATACTGTTCTAATCCTTGGCTATAACCATTCAACATCTCCCATAGGAAAGAGGTTGGAAATGCCATGGACAACATGCCCTCTATGTTGTATTCATTTATTGGTGAAGACCCAATCGGTGGCCAATCGACAACATCGACCGACCTCAAATCTATATTTTCAACAAACAATCTGACTTCCTCCATCTCCCTTCATGGATTAGGAAGCCTTAAAGAAAATGACGATGGATGATTATGTACATGTTCTTCTTCGACACTCACTATATCCGTTGTTCCTTCTCTCCCGACGTGCTCATCTTGTATCTCAGATTCCACCGATGAATTTTTTTGATACATCTCCCTCTACTTCTGGGAGATCTTCTAATGCTGCGTAGTCTATCTCCACGTCTTTGTAATACCTATCATTACAAATTTTGTAACACAAAGCATCCAATACACGTGAGTGACTAACAATACATTCATACTCCCTCGTCTAGAACTCTGTCTTTTCACAATAAGAATATCCACATCCTCTATTCGATGAGGAAGTAGTCTAGCAATAGAAGATATCTTGGGAAAGCAAATAGTGTGTCCACTATATGTGTGGCCACCACGTGCATGAGTTACATGCAATATGGGATTCACACTGCACTATCAACATTTCTTCCACCTGCGTCAGTACACGCAACACTTTTAGCTGATCCCGGGATCCATATTGTTCCACTTTGAATATCGATGACCACCTCATTCACACTTGCATCTCTTGCAAATAGGTCCTTCCACTGAAAGTGTCACAACTATACCAGGATATGACTCTTTACATATACCACACATCTGAATAACTTCCAGTGCATCAATCCTTTTCAAAAATTCATGACGAGACTCGAGCATCCTATTCAATTGTACACCATAACGCGATGAGTAAAACTATGTGTAACTCTGATTCGGGAAATTATTCACACCACTTATCATAGGTATGTTTCGATGTTGAATGTCTGTTTTGACTCAATATCATGCTCACCATCCCTGGGATAGTGGATGTTGTTGTTCCCTACTGAATGTGTTGCATGACACTCCATATTCTCCCTGTTCATAGACCTCCCACCCTCACCATCCACATTTGCAAAAGAATCCATATAATTCATTTTCCTAGGTAAATTCTGATCGCAGGCATTCATGTTATTCTCCAAATGCTCACGTACATCACTTTGGATCCCAACACGTAATTCACATGAACCTGATGCTCTCGGACATGTTCTATCCATTCCATTTCACATAAGACTTCTGGATAATATATCTCCTTGACAACCTACACACAAATATACCGAGTCATAAAGACCTAATAAATGAAAAATGCACCATCTTTGACGTCGCATCTTATTTTAATGCATAAATTTTTAAAAATATATCACAAAGAAAATTTCACCTGCACTTCGATTCATGACTGAGTTGTTGTTTTGTTGCTGCTTTGCAACATTTCATCCAACATCGGATGAGGAATATTAGATATTCCAATAGAAATATCCTGCAATGAACCTCTCCCATAGCTACTTCCACTCGTCATTGCTACGTTTATGTATAAGAATAGCAATTCGTGAGACATTTTTAGAAAATTTTGAAAATTCACATATACATAACATTCAAAGACATTTTGGTTAACAAAAATCTGACCAACTCCAATAGATCATAAATTCAAAACTATTGCAGGGAATCTATAAACTGGAGAATAAAAATGCACCATCTCTGACATCACAACTTATTTTGATGCATACATTTAAAAAATATCTCACAAAGAAAATTTCACCTGTAGTTCGGTTCACGATCAAATTTTTGTGTTGCTGCCATGAGATTTCATTCAACATCGGATCAGGAATATCAGATATTCCAATAGAAATATCTTGTAATGACCCTCTACCATATCTACTCCCACTCATTCCTATATCTATGTATAGCAATTTCACCTTGTGATATATTTTATAAAATTTCAAAAATTTAGATATACATAACATGTAAAGAGATATTGGTTAATAAGAATCCAACCAACTACAACAACTCATATTTTTAAAACTTTGATAGGGAATCTATCAACTGGAGAATAGAAACACACCATCTCTGACGTCTCATATTATTTTAATGCATAATTTTTAAAAATATATCACAAATAAAATTTCACCTGCACATCGTTTCGCGACTGAGTTGTTGCATTGTTGTTGTGACATTTCATTTAACATCGGATGAGGAATATCAGATATTCCAACAGAAATATCCTGTAATGACCCTCTCCTGTAGCTACAACTTCCACTCAGCCCCACATTTATGGGGTGTGCATTTGTCTCAACTACTGACAGGCACAATTCTCACATTCAAAGAGTAATCTCTATCTTTGTCTCTGATACTTCCTATCTGACCATCTCGATCTTCAAGTCACACATTGACATCTGGCATGACTCTTAATCTATCGTACGGTGGGGAAATTTTTCACAAGATTGTACACCTAACCTGGGTATGATGTGTAACTCCGATTCCAACATCTGAAGAGCGTAGAAGGTCTGCACTAACACCTTCAGTCAAAAAATGTGTACAAAGCCGACCACGTATCTCCTTCATTTTATCTTGCTCTCGAACCTGTGACTTAAGGAAATGATGGTGATCGTTGTCCCTCTGACATTTTCAGGAGACTTTCATTTCTTACCACTACAAATAGGGGAATGTTCCTTCATTACCTGCAACAAAATGACTCATTAAACAACATTCTTTACACATATATGAAATATTTAGTTCTTAAAAATACAGGAACAAAGACATCAAATAATACATTACACTTAACATTACACCATGAACACCAACCATGTCATCACGTGATAACAATACACGCATCTCTTCTCCAACATAATCATTTCAGAGATATTCATTCGATGTTTCTATCCTCTCTAAAGAGGAGTTAGCATTCACATTATCTAAACACACCTCCTCTGTCGCATCTATTTCTCTCTTGATCCTTGAAGATGGAAAAACATCTACATTAACTTGTTGGCTTGACAAATACATATAACCCTGACCTCCCATCCCTTTCATTCTTTGTTGTTGTCAAATTTGTGACCTTGAAAATGATGATGCTCAACGTCCCATCGAGAATTTCCAGGTGAATCTATTTCCTCACATGTGTGCATGGTGGCATTCTCACTCAATGACTGTAAAAAAAAAAAAATTGCAACAAACAATCATCATCACACATGCAAGACATATTTTTTTCATTAAACAAGTAACAAAGACATTAAATAATAAAAAATGCAACATTACAGGATCGGTAACGGTTTCTGCGTTACGCAACAATGAATTCGTTTCCCAGTGTGAATCCCCTATGGGATTAATCACAACATTCGATCTTCTCATTATGTTAGACATCGAAAGAGTCTTTCACAACGTTACTCTCACTCGACCATTCATAACCCGTAGGAAGTATCACATCCATAAGTCTTTCATCATAGAATTGTGGCCCAAGAAATTGGCATCGATTAACATCACTCAACGATTCTATCATCACATTATTTTTCTTTCTTGTACGTGCATGTTTTCATTCCTCCATCATCTATAATAAAATTAAAAATTTAACATACAAAATTTTGAAAACATAATTATTATTAATTGAATAATGCACTATGCAAAACATGGACGATAAAATCTTCAACAATTAAACCAGTAATACACGTACATCAAAATGTAAAAATTACAAGACAACACATTTAATTATGTAAAATCTTCCACACAAACATGAGATACATGTAAAGTTTTTCAACCAAGGGAAGAAAAAATATCAGTCAATACTCAAATTACGTAGGTGAGAAATATTTTCACAACCAGGAATCAATGGCATGAAACTCACACCAAGAACTACATCTCTACAATCCTCTCTTGTTGGGAAATAACATCCATAATGTTTTGATGTGCACAATTTCCTAAAACACGGAATGCAAGTTTTTCTATCCAAATCATAAAACATGTACGGGATTTGTGCATATTTACACATAAGGATGATGGATCCAACCGAATGAACAACCACGTACCCTGGACATTTTTCATTTATATCTTGAGAAAACTCCATCAAATACTTCCACACAAATCTAAATCCATCTTCAAACACATTCTCATCTGTCACGTTGAAACCCATCTCTTGTTCTTCACCTAAAATTGCTTCTGCATCTCAAAGCAACCACACACAAACTTCACCCATACTCACGATGCAGAAAAAATTATTCTCATGCATAGCCAAACACAATGACACAATGTCACTAAAAGGAATACAACAAAAGTTTAACTTCCGACGTACAACATCCAACGAGAAAATGGTGTACTCGATTTTAGAGAAACAATTCAGCTTTTCCTTCACCCAATACATCCTCCCACCACAACATGATGCACCAATAGGAGGAGTCACTTTAGGAATGACGGTATGTGTCGGCACTATCAACAGACTCCAACAACGAGACCTACTACAATAGATCTCATACACAAAATATGAAAGACAAAAAACAACGTAATGCAACAAATACGTACTCATCATCATCAATATCTTCAAACAAAGAAACACATCCATCAATTCCTATGTCAATACTCCCGATTCGCATAACTCCACCCGTGAATGGGTTTGCAAGAATATATTGTCAAGCTCCAAACTCATAAATTGGAAAGGATAACAAAACAAGAGATCCAATCATCATATGTATCCTCGATCTCTTTTCAAAAGGGGCCCCACTTATGTACAAGCGTGAAAATATTCCATCGTCGTCCAAGTACAAAGGGCCATAGAACCCCGTAACATCCCTCCATTCATGCACCAAAAATCCAAAGCACCAGATAGTCAGATCTTCCACAATATAATACAGGTTTGATGAATCTAATATAAAGTTCCACAACTTGCAAACAATCCTCATACGCACCAATTCTCTGAAAGATAAATTCGAAAATATTTTCTTCATGACATCGATAGGCAATGTGGCACGAGTTCCAGATTCCATTTCAAATAGTGCTCCTATTATCAAACAAGCAAGTTCAGAACATCTCGTACAAAAGTGATACACAACACCACTCAAATACATTAAAATCAAAACTGTAACATCTCAAAAAAGAATATACTTTTCTTCATATAGCAAGATGAATCACGTTCCAAGTCAAAACAACACAAAAATCACTATTACAAAATTATGTAGACAAGTGTTTAAATTCCATGCATATAGTTCAAGAAAAATAAAACATCCGAATTGGAATCCAATATTTTATCATGTGCGTAATTTAATACCAACATAAGGATAACAAAATATGATAAAATTAATAACTCATAAACATTAATAAACAAACACGCCTCACAAAAGTCTCCATAAACACTAGTGTTCAGGGAACACCGATGTCTGAAATCAGGTCAACACTGTCGGGACCAGGCATCAGTGCCATGAAATTTCCACCAATAATTTCTTTAGAGATATCATCAAACGTAGGAAAATATACTGCACATGAATCAAAACCTGACGAAGTACATTGTACACACTCTCCCTTGTTCATATCATAATACAAAATAGAAGGCCCATGCTTTTTATACAACATAACAATATGTCCCATGCTCACTTCCGGCGTGTACCCATTGCAAACTTTTTTGATGTCAACTGTTGCATCTAATATATGCTCCCACAATATCTCCCATTGACACACAACAAAATCATATGTTTCTTTCAACAACCAGACACTCAACGACGAGTCATCAAGAATACATTTTACATGATTCTCATGTAACACCAAACACATACCACGTACACCAACAAACGGAGGCATAGACACACACCATTTATTACAAAACACATCAAATGCAAAATTATAAATGAAGGTATCGTGATCATCAAATTCCGCATGTAACCAATATATTTTCCCTCCGTTACAAATTACATTGTGAGGCACAGGAACACCTACAGGGGATTTTGTTACACACCAACTGTTATTGAAACTACTTTTCATGTAACACACACCACCAGATACCTCATCACAATTTTTAAGTGCAACCCATCCGTAGTTTTGAGCCAAAGCATCTCCACACAACACAAACCAACCACATATCCCAAGTTCTATCGTTCCCAACTTTTTTCCCTCGGACGTAAAAGGATTAAGGATGAATTCATCCAATAAATTCATACCAAATTTCTTAGCTTCCAAAAGCAGGAATGGGCCCATTGAATAGATTATTTCTTTTCTGTATGGCTTCTGATGATCTGGGAACACAAGTGAGTTACTCTACCTTGATCATTCAAAAATAAAACATTTATACGGTCCAAGAAGGAGTGCCACTTTTCAACCAAGAAGAAACCAAATGTTCCATGAATAAGACAACATTTTTAAAATAATGCACTTGACAGAGAGAGCATCTCATTCCATTCTTTACACACAAGGCGAAGATGAACCAACACGACAAAAGGAAGTCATGGAAAAATGTGCTTAAAAGCTATTTTTGAAGGGAATCGATGGTGACATTGAATGATCCATAAACACGAATACAAAAAAACCTACAAAATCAAACACACCCACATCAATATTCATGTCAAACATACACTAAAATTCCATAACTACATAAAATCCATCATGTAGAACATTAATAGCTATAGCGCACTACAAAATTTAAACACATTTACAAACCAACTTCAAAAAATCTCCAAGAAGAGTCATCATGAAAATGCACAAACAAGACTCAAAAAAGTTATATATAAACATATATCAATAAATGAAAACATGCACCATAACATAAAACACAAACTACTTCAAATTAAGCAAAATGTCACCGCCTCAAAAACAACTATTTACATCTCTGTAAAAAAAAGACTCATTCTATCATGTTTCCCAAAAATCTCAGTATCTCCTCAGGATTATCACCGCTTTCAAGTAACCCTGAAATGGAAAAACCATTAAAGTCTTCATTCGAACGACTAAAAAAGCATCATAAAATCCGCATCTAGAAAGTATATCCATGTATAAACCTGCAGGGCCATAATAGCAGACTAAGGTGCTCAACTCACAATAAAGTATGGGCACAGGTGCATATTTACATATCAACATGAACCCATCGCACCAGAAACACACTTGTACCCAGGAAATCGATGCCACAACATGCCACTTTTGATCTCCATGTACTCCCAATCCGTATCAGACCAAAAAATACTGGCCTCTCCAAGATCTAGATCATAACGACTCATATCGTTATTCAATTTCCACAACTACATGTGGCTCGCATAATTGACAACACACAAAACTTGATCCTCATAAACAACAAGGCACATGGAATCAGCAGAATTTGAGCTGGAGAATGGCCAATCTTCCATGTCTCATGAACAACATCGAGACATACAATCAAATAAGTCTAGAACCTCACCGCCATATAAAACATCACCACTTTGTTCAAGATCCAAACTCAGCCAATACATTTTTCCATCGACAACAACAACATGTTTTGGAGCTTGAAGACGTGTCGGAATTACAATCGGACTCCAAATGTGATGAAGGTTACTACACATATAGAAAGATCTATCAAAATCTTGAATCTCACTCACACCTGTAGCATGTGGATCATATCAGATGGCAATCCAATCATACCTGTACCCTGTCAAACCCTAACATATCCTAAACCATCCATTCCTCTCACCGATATGAATGTCACCCATTTTCACAAATATCCCAGTAAAAGGATTTATAATCGCATATGAACGTATGCTTCGATTCAGAGTTGTTGAAGATACACAAAGCATCGATCCAATAGCACATTCAAATCTAATGTCATTCATTCCACTCAAACTAACACGTAAATATATAGCTTCACCTTCACCTGTGAAATACAAAGGGTTCAACACATTTCCAATGTCAAGGGTCGATATAACAAAAATCCTATGCAACGATTGATGATGGTTCCACAAGTAGCCAAAAAATCTGAGTTTCTTAACATTGCATTCATTCTTGTGCACAATAAATGAAATCTAACAAGATTCCGAAGCGCAACTTAGAAATAATGTAATAAAAAATCTCCATGGGAAGATGCTTCCAAATAGTTTGATCCATTCTACCCTACTAATCTATAGACAAAATTGAACGAAGGTATTAATGACCACACAAAATCCAACACAATATAATCCAAAGCAAAGAGTATTATAGAAAAAATGTACAATAATATGGAAAACAATTTATTCTACAAGAATAATATGAATACACATAAATACAATTAAATCCATCACAACAACAAATCATAAAATTTCATCGAATTACATCTTCTAAACATGTTTTATATGAATGCATAACATTAGATCTTCAAATCAAGTTAATTGACATTACATAAATAAAACCAAACAACAAATCATCACATCTACAAAAAAAGCAAACAAGTAATCAATTTCGTGTTAAAAGAACAAGTCTTCATCGACATCATTGTTTAAATCATTATTATTCTGGCAAGTTGTAAAAATTGAACAATGTTCCTCTCATAAATAATACAATTTAAAACAAAAAAGAATCAAATGATGAAATCTCAATTGTGTATTCAAAAATAAACAATATCCATGTTCTTCAACAAAAGAAACTCACGCCACCTGTAAAAAAATTATCAAATGCACATTTCCACATTAATCATAGCTTGAAAAAATAAAATATAGAAATGTAAATTAAATAAAATCTCGTCCACTCATGAAAATTATAAACAATACAGTCCAACCATATTTCATGAGATGTATAGAAAAACATTATGCCAAACATACACAAAATACGATTTCATGGTTTTTTTATAGAAATGTCAAACATTTACGTTTGACATTTCTTATAGAAAAACCGTATCATCACAAAAAGCATATGCTCAACATATATTGGGGAATCCCTCGTTACATTTCTTTAAAAACCTTCTTCAAAAACATGGGCTAACGTCCAAATTTGGACGTGCTAGGAGAGCATAACAGGAAATATCCCATTTGCAAATCCTAGCTCCCGATATCGAAAAAGGCACTTGCAATGCTAGATTCCAAGTTGGCTAAATATCCCCAATGCAAATGATGTAAATATATATAATATAAATATATAATATATATATATACAAATACAATTATTTCTCATAAACATCACACTTAATTTTTTCTATCAAATATATATTCGTCAATGTGTTCAAATTATAAATTTACAAATATTCGATTTCGAAATACACAACACACTAAGATGTTAAACTGTCTATATAACAAAAAATAAATTTTAATAAAAGAAATCACATTCTTCTTCCTATTGTCATTTGGAAACAATATAAATGGGGAACTTTATTAATTTTACTATTTTTACTCATAACAAACTACATAATAATTCATTTTCAAAACAATTAACTTAGACTATATCCAAAAAATAATATCATTATTTGCAAAAGATTAACACATATACTTCTTTCTTTTAACTTTTAACTATTTACTCAATTGAAGATTCACAACACTTTAATTTTTATTAAAATTTCTTTATATAAAAACTTATTACCTATTTTTTATGCATGCGAATAGATTAGAGATATATTAATGAAAATTACTACAATTTCTAGATGACCACTGAAAGAGCTTTCCATGGATGAATTTTGATTTCAGGCATTGCTTCCAGTAACAAAGAGCTTGGGATTCGAGTTGACTGCTTGAGGAAATAATCAAATCACAAAAATGGCTTATAGATTACAAATTTAAGACTTTTGGGGACAATTTGACAAACTACTAAATTAAGTGGAATGGAAATTTGTGGAAGTTCTATGATATTTCATTTATTCCATTGTAATTGTTATGTTAAATATTGTACTTTAACAAAAGTGGGTACATTTTTAAAAGAATATCTATGAGATTGAAAACGTGTTATAGAAAATCCACATTAAAAACAATATAGCTATTAAGGTGTACTTCATAGGAAATCTAGGAAAGGTGTGAGGAAATTAGTTCCATGGTTTGTTCACAATTAAAGTTGCGTTCACATATATATTTTTTTTATCAAAGAATAACACAATTATACTAATGTGTTGAAATAAACATAAAATTTATTAAAATTATTTAAGATAAAGGGTGTTCTATATTTATAATAAATATGTATTTAAAAATGAGTGATATTTATATAATTATTCTTTTTTAAAGAATAGTAAAACATATTTTAATATCTTTCACTTCCTTATAAAGGAATTATATATCTTATACTATTCTAGCATATTAGTTATGGTTTATAAAATATAGAAGTGAGTAGAATCTGAATTTAAAAGGAGGCTGAAGCCATATAAAAATAAATAAAGATTTAAGTGCAAATTTTGCTATTGTTTATAATGTGTTACTTTACAAGGGCGGATTTTTAGTATTATTATAATGATAATTTTCTATATAGTTTTCTCTTAAATAATAATTACATATTTTATTTTCTATATAGTTTTTCTATTCACAAACTGCTAAATTGACGAATGGAACTGTAGACTATAAGATGAATCTAATTGTCAGTCTCTTTGGCTGAGATATGTAACTCTAGGAACAGCCAAACTGTACCGTGCTTAGGAAGTAGGCAAAGCATATGCAAAAGTATTGTAAAATTTAATGTTCTATACAAAGTTTTTAATTAGAAAATTGAAATAGAAGTTGTAAACATATGGGCATTATCAAGTTGAACCATGTGAAACTATTTTAATCTAATATTTGCACATGTTCCATTTTAATTCATTTATTAATGAAAAAATCAAAAGGATAATGATAGTGACCAATCGAATCATCCAATTACAGTGAGCAGAATAGGTCGAATATATTACCTACCCTAATAAATATTTTAGAATTTGGGTGAATTTATTTAATCAATTTAATTATATTTTATTTAGTGTTCATGTTTATTCACTACAAGAAAACTTCAAACCATTTGGTTTTACTTCTTTTTGCAGGCATTCTTGTCAAATCACTTGACTGAAAATCTTGCCAGACATTACAATTATAGAAAGACTACTCCATCAAAGGATAAAAGGAAAATAAAATTTTGTACTCACCCGATGACTTTCCTGAATAGAAATTGCAAAAGCCTCTACCAGAAAAAACCGTGCTTTAGAGCCTTAAAATCGATATATTCCTTCCCTTCCCATTTTCCCAACGACTGCACATCCAAAAATGACAAAATATGCAGAAACAAATCAAACCCCAAATGATAGCACCGATTAAAACAAATGAATAAACGTGTGACAGAAAGGCAGAGTAATAGTCTTCGGAATTTGTGGAAGAAGAGCAAAATGAAACGAAACCCTCGATACAGAAAAACAGATGTACAAAATGTAATGAGACCCGAGCAAAGGTTTCCCCAAAATGAATATACATGTGAAATGTTTTCCGTTAGAGATGGGAGCAGGAAATCATGAGAAATTCATGGCATGAGTTGAGATTCAAGATGATACTAACCGCGTCTCCAAATTACTCCACTCCTCTGCTACCGAGAATGGGCATATTTCGCTTTGATTACAAATCTGTTGCACAACCAGCCAACTAAAAGTTTACTTAGTAGAATAATTTACTCAGATTATAAACTTAAAGAATGAAATTTCTAGAGACATTGTAGTTTTAATGCTCCTCCCCTACAGAATCAGATGAAATGTAAAGATAGAGACATACTTTTTCAACGCTCCTCCCCTGCAGAATCAATGATAGCACAAGTGGAAACTGTTTTTCATATTATTTTTAGGTTATTAGTTTGAGACAATTTCAAATGGAATAACTGTTTTCCTTAAACATTTGAACCGTATGGAATAACTATTTCAATATTATTGTAAATATTTTTAGGCCCATAACTTAACTCAAATTATTATTTTTATTTTTTATTAAATATTGACACTTGGCAAGTTAACTTAGTCATTCATTAATTTTTATTTCTAAGAAAAGATGAAGAATATTTATTTCTAACCATGAAAACCGATGGATATTTGCTTCTTACAATTTTATTTTGTATCATTGATATCATCTACTCTGTGAAACAAATTCAAAACAATGATGGTTTCAACAGGGCCGACTTTCCTTCGGCTTTTGTTTTTGGGACTGCTTCTTCTGCTTACCAGGTGCCATTTTGCTCCCCCCCAACAGAGGAAAAAAAAAAAAAAACAGAAAAGACAATTTGGTGTTTTTTTTATTGAAGGAAAAAGAAATGCATATTCGTGTTTACTTGATTGAAGCTATGAAAATTCGTATAAATTTTGAAATTTGAAAGTATGCCCAAAAGTTTGAGGGAGCAGTGAATGAAGGAAACAGGAAAGCTAGCATTTGGGATACATTTGCTTAAACCAGGTTAATTGAATTATTTTCATGGATTTTCTATCATGTATAAATTTTTTACAGTGTCCCATTTATTCTCTCATTATTTTTTGGCAGGGCGAGTCATGGATTTTAGCAATGGAGATGTAGCAGTCAATCAGTACCATCATTTCAAGGTAAATGCATTCAAACAGTGATGGAAGGTGAAATGTCAATTTCAGATAACTGAGACTAAGTATTCACGTTTTGTGGACAAGAAGACATCGATTCTATGATTGATTTGGGAATGGATGCCTACAGATTTTCCATCTCTTGGTCAAGATTGTTCCCGAGTAAGAACACAAAAATCTTTAAGTTATGTTGTAATTTATGCTGTAAACTAGCAATATTGACACTTGGCAAGTTAGGCTCATAACTTAACTCAAATTATTATTTATTAAATATTGACACTTGGCAAGCGGTGTGTGGAAAAGAGCTGTAGGACAGGTGTCAAAAATCATTGAGTGAAGTTATACAAACCTATCCACCTAACTAGCAATATTGACACTTGGCAAGTTAGGCCCATAACTTAACTCAAATTATTATTTACTAAATATTGACACTTGGCAAGTGGTGTGTGGAAAAGAGCTGCAGGACAGTGTCAAAAATCATTGAGTGAAGTTATATAGGCCTATCGGCCTAACAACTAAATTAAATTTCATTATATTAATGAATTCATCAACTTAGAATTGGAAGAGTTAAACCTTGTTATCTTACACTAGTCAGAGTAAAAAAATTAAATCTAAATAACCCTCTAAATGCAAAGAGAGAATACATATCCCCAAGCATTAACATTCAATGTGTAATTGAGAAAATAAAGATAAGCACCCCACAAGCATACGATATATAAATCGAGAAGATCGATAAGGAAAACACACATATGTACATGATACATGAACATTAATTCTCATGTCATGTGAACTAAATAAATATTTGAGATACGTACCATTGACAGGTAGCTCCAACACCTCACCATAGAGATCCCTCGAGTAGTAAGTATTGTCCCAATGCATATATGTACTGCATATTGTCTAGTGCAAAGTATATCGAACTTGCCCTTTTTTTTTTCTTGTATCTTCATGCCTCTTATCTTAAAGCGTCACCAAATCATTCATCTCAAATTACCTTTTTTCAATTCTAGAGTCCTAACAATTATAACTAGTGTTTTTATCATTGGAATCATCTTTAACAATTCCATTATGGGACGTGGTTAGAAGAATATGTTAGTTAAATCCCAAACTAATAACATGTTTTTAATAGAGGGGAAGCTCCATTAAAGGACATATCATTATCAGCTAGAAATTTTTTTAGACATACTAAATCTAGTGATTATATTATTCTATCAAAAATATATCACCCTTTGTGGTGGCATTCTTTTTTGGGACATATTCAACCCATTTTGTAATGTAATCAGTTGCTACCAAAATCTATAAACTATGACCATAGTTTGGTTGATCACTAATTTCTCAAACAATATCCATTCCCATTTCATAAAACAGAGTTGGTGTAATAACATGAAGAAGAGGAGAGAGCCGTTCTCTTTTAGTATTACTACAAAATGATGTTATGAGTCAAATTTCCTAACTACACTAACAAAAATTTTAAACAATATAGGCCATTAAATAATCTTTAATAATTTTATGAGATTTAGTCACATCTCGCTTCATTAATCTATCAGTAACATCAAAATATATTTAAGGAGTCACCAATCCTCTTTGGATTATTTATCTTCAATTAAATAACTTCTTACCCAAAGATAAGTTCTTTTGTTTCTTGATTTTCAAAAACATTTCTAAATCCATTAGTTGTTCCTCAAACTAAGTTGTGCCGATCATACATGTTTTATTATTGTAATTATCATCATCAAATATTTTCCAATAATTGACAATTATAAGTGATATATGGTGTCACAAAGATCTCAAAATCAATATTGAAAGAGTGGAAATAAATTTATCCTAATGGAGAGAAGCATGAATAACTAGTTTTCCTTTAACAACATTGATTTACCTCTCCGCATGCATGATGTTGAATGAATAAAAATCTAGTGAATCCCAAACATCATTTCAATATTTCTTAAACCTTACATTATTTGTTGAAATAATTTTCCTATATGTTTCACTCTTAATTCAGAATATCCTTTGAAATCAATGTCCTTAATATAAAAATCGTAATCTATACTTAAATTGGTTAGTAACGCCTCATATTAAGACACATTTTTCATGCACTCAATTTCATTCTTGTATGAAAAATTTAAAATAGATCATTGCGGGAATATAATATAGCTCCATCCCTATGTCATCTTTTTTAACACGCTTCATCTAAAAAAGTTGATAAACCATAAAAATTTATCATTGTTAATCTTTGGATAACAACAAGGATAAGTATATTTTATATCAATACAATAATTATTTTTAATGGTTTTTACATCCACAATAGTGTATAAAAATTCATTCAAATCTCTTTGTGGATCCTCAATCTAATGCAACATCCTCTTCTCCCTAAAAATCTTAAATTTCTCTCTTTTAAGAGGGATGGCTGTAAAACACATATCATTCTAAATACTTCCTCCTACTAAATAATCCCACTTAATTGATGGAAACATATTCCAATTAAAAGGGAAGTCAATCACCACAACAATGATAGACAAGAATCTCCCACAGTAAGCTACATGTCAGACTACTATCCCCTAGCACATCCTACCATTGGAACTTCTCTATAATCCATAACATAACATCCCATCTGTAGTTAAAATCCTTATACAAAATTCATTCAAGATATCCAATGTAATTCAATAATCACATTGTATAACAACTTTTCCAAAAGATGCTTCCTCTGGCATGCACCCAAAAGCTCCCAAAACGCTAATGGAAACACTAAAACGCGGCATGGTGGCAACGTTGTAGGGTATGGCAATGGCGATTCTAAGCTTGGTGGATCTGGGCAAGCGTTGATAAGAATGAAGATGGTGTTTTAGGGAAAGATGATTTCTCTGGTTCCCTGCCATAGGACGCACCCCTATTCTTTCACGCAACATTCTCTATGACCACAATTTCTCCCTCTCTAGTCTAGATTGGTGCGGGTGGCTTGTTTGGCATAGATTCTAAGGATTCTGCAGGTTAGGGGGTGTGTGGATCTGGTGTAAAACAAGTTCTGGGAAGAGGCCAAAGCTTCTTAGATGTGGCTAAATCCTATGCTTGCCTACCTTCGAAGCCAATGGCACATGCTAAGACATCCCTTACAGTGAGCTTTGGTGCTGAAGTATTGAAATCAGTGGCATATTTCAAGCAAAATGGCATTATCTTCATATTCAAAATATTTTCTAGGGTCTTCTTACACTCCATGAATGGATCTCTTCTCATTGGAAGCCACTAATGGAAGGTAAAGTGGACATTTATCCCAAAACTAGAGGTTTCTTCAATGATTTATTTGATAATACCTCTGATAGAGACCTAATTTTTAATAGAGTTTGGGATTATCAATCCCAATTTTTGCTTATGAAGCCATGGTTCCCTCTTTTCAATCATGTTATTGAAACTTTCCAAGTCAAACTTGTTTGGATTTTTTTGACATATCTGCCTCTCCAATTTTGGGATGAGAAATGCTTAATTTCCATTGGTGATTCTATGGGTAAAACCCTTGGTATTGATACAAAGACAACATTATATGAGTATACTACGTATCCTCACATTTTGGTTGACATGAACACTTTAGTGGATTTTTGTACTTCTATTGATCTTAAAGTCGAGGATAGAATCTAGACTCAAAACATAAACTGTGAAGGTTTCCCCATCGGATGTCGACCTTATATTCCCTTTGCCACTTAGTAACGAATTGCAAGTATGGGAAGAAACATGTCAGTAACCGTATTTCATGGTGGAAGAATGCTTATCCTAGTCATTTGGTCATTGACAGTCGCTCGGATAGTGAGTCTGAAGATGGGTCTACAAATGAGGAAGATGTGGTTATTGTGAATGAGGTGGTCACCCCTTCCTCTACCTTGATAGAGAATTCTCCACCCCCCAAGACTGAGATTGGGACTAGGTCCCTTCCTCTTGGTTCCTCGAAGATCCAAAATTAGGTGGATATCAATAATTTTGAAATTTATATACCGGTTCATACAAACGAGAATGTAAATCCGAACACCGGTGATGGTTGGTCTACTGTGAACAGAAGGAAGAAAGGGAAAATTTAAATGAATCCCTTAAGATGCATCTTAGATCACATGGGAAGGAGTCTTATGGTATTTTTTTTGTTTACTTTTTGGTTTGTTTGTGTTGTTGTTTTGGTTGTGTGTTGTTGTCCCTCTTTGCTAATGGTAGAGGCAACTCGATGTGTTCCTCATTGATATACTTATTTTTCTATTAGTAATTTTTGTAATGGCGAAGGGACCCTCAACCCTCTTTCACCCTCAATAAATAAAAACATATCCAATATAATTATGTTACAAGATAACCGCCATCCTAACATGTAATTATTTGAATGTCGTACATTCAAAATAAATGTGGTATAAATGGATATATATATATATATATATATATATATATATATATATATATATATATATATATATATATATATATATATATATATATATATATATATATAAATTATCTTGTAAAAGTAAATTTCAACAACCTCATCTGGTTCTCCACTTACTCGGTTGTATTTTGCAATAATGGTGGATGAAGGGGTAAGACATTGGGTAAAAAGATAAGAAAGAACTATAATTTTATCCTCGATGATGCACAACATTTCAAGTGGTGGGACTACAATCTAAAAATGGCTGAAAACAACATCCATTTCACATATATTATACTTGGTAATGGGTGAATTTGAGGAAAATATAGTGAATTTAACATGAAGGATGTATGAGGAAAGTGCATGTGGAAATGAATTTCTTAAATTGGAGGACAGAGAGGAAGTATTTCTATATGGTTTAGTATACTCGGTTTCTAATCTTTTCCTTTTATTTTGAGCTAGAATCTTATAACAAGGAGAGTTATTATTCACACTAGTGAGAGAATGAGTCTTACCCTTCAAGTGCAGCTACAAAAATTTTCCTTGTTTTGAAGAATTGAAGTATGTGGTAAAATTATTTTCATCTATATAAAAACAATAGTTATCGTAACACTACCACTAATGTATTTATCATTCTTCTCGATTTTATCACCATTGTGATCCTTAACTGTATTTAAATCCTTTCTATTTATCATATTGCAATAAATATTTACTTGAGATTTTACAACATCGGTACGATTCAAGATATCTCCATCAAATTGTCTCCCACCAATAAATGTTTTAAGCATTTTGCCTCTCAAATAATCAAGTAACGAGCTAAAACTTCATAAGTGTGCTCCACATTAAATGAATCATCATTGTAATTAAACATGTAAAATTATTATTGGATCTCATGATCATTATTAACATCATTAGATCAAGTAGCAACTGCAAAAACAACACAACAAGTATAGAGCATACAACATTTCTCATATTGTGCATAAGTATTAGAAACAAGAGGATCTAGAGTTTCTTTCTCATAACTTATGTACTCAAGAATTTTCTTATTTTGAAATGGACTATTTCCTTTGTCATTTGATTATTCATTTGTAGGCCATCTATCATAATTCATTCTTTTGTGAATTATATACTACTTATTTTGTAATAGAGAAAATCATTCACTAGGATCCACTCTATAAGATAACTTTGTCTAAGCCCTCATCATTTTATCCAATTTTTCATCAATGCTTAATGGAGCACTTAGAGAGTTATTTTCATTTGGTGGGATGTTTAATACATTAGATCTCTTGGAAGACTTCCCAATGGATTTTATTTTTTTCTCAATGCTGATTTCCACATCGTAGTCATGTCTCAAATTATTTGGTGCTTTATCTATGGGAATCAAAATCTTCATAACATAAAATCAGACATGTTGCATCATTGATCCTAACATTCTTTGGTATTATAATCGAATATTTTATAAAGCTATATTTAAAATCTTGTACACACTTATGGGGATATTTTGTAATTATCTACTAGGACATTATTGGGGAAACCTTTGAATAGAGGCATAATGTTATTGTTCTCTTATTTGGTGTAATCTACATCTGCATCTCAGAGAAGTCAATTTTTCTAAATCTGCTTTCTACAATAAAAGAAAAAAAGGTTAAGGCCTCTCACATCGTCTTTAATTTCATCTGGATAACAATTATTCCTGGTCAACTTATGAGTGATGTTAGGCTGATATAATTCAAGAAGATTATTTGAAAATGGTGTATTATGAATATAAGTAGCAATGACATGGGCTTGATTTTATTCTTTTTTAATTCTCCAAGGGGACTTATATCTATTTGTTGGAAACCAAGAAAAAAATATTCTATAAATTAAGAATAATACTGATACACTCCTTTCCTTTTAAGTAGAGGTGAGGAGAAAATGATGCAATATTTGAAGAGGTGGGTAATTTATTAGTGTTTCTAGAATTTAAAGGAGAGTGTACAATGTTATTTTTCTCTTTATTTGGTGATTCCCAACATTCATAAGATGAATCTTGATTCTTACCAATATGATCAATTTAAATATTGTCACCATAATTCAGATAAATACAATAGAAGTATATTTAAAATTTTGAGAATGAAAAATAACTTTTCCTTTAAGGTTTCTATATTTTATTTCCTATAGTTTTTAATTTCGGAAGTGAAAATTCTTGATGTATCCTTTTCTATGTATATTCTTTAAAGGAAGAATTCACGGGGGGTTCATTAGCTAGGCAATATCCTAGCACGTGAGTTCATATTGAGGTAATTAAAATTAATAAAAGTAAAGTCAATATACCGGTAGACATGAGGGGGTGAAAGGGTTTAATTTATTTATATTTTGAATCAGGTATTGGGGGTAGGTTAGAGAGGTGGGCCAAAGGAAAGGGAGGTTTAATTTTAATATAAAACTAAAACATTTGAACCCTAGTTTTTAAAACTAAATACTTAAAAATTGGAAAAGGTGTGTGGTCATAAAGTTAAATTATAATCTCTTTTTGAATAAATCAATTTCAATTAAGATATTCTTAACCAAGAAATAGTAAGATGGTAGAAAACTATGATTTAGTATGTTACTTTTCAACACAAGTGGTATTATTTCACCATCATAATTATTTGAAGAACTATTGATAAGTGATTAAAGCTTAACATTTATAAGGTAATTGGTAATAGGTCTTGAATGCATTCAAACTATCTTTCGAGAGGAAATGCATATTAAATAAAATTTGAGAGAGAAATATGATATATTTTCTATTTAATATATTAGGGTAGAAATAAAAAGGGATAAATAAAATTGTAATGGAAAAATGGGTATGTAATATACATGGAAAAAATAGGGGTATTTTCAATCTAATAATACAATAGGAGGGGTATTATCAATTGAATAATTAGAGGTAAAGACTAGAATTAAGGGTATTCTTTAATACCCTTTGAACGCACGTGCTATACCATAATTTTACTAAGTGAACCCCCATGGAAGAATTTAACGCCTCAATTTATTTAAACTTTGATTCAAAACAACCAATACAAAGAAAAACGACAACAAATTAACTAAAACATGGCAATTACACAAGCTTTAATTGTTTTTAAACTCAACATAGTGAGCAATAACTATAAGGTATACACAATTTTTTTAAGAGATTTTTTTATATGATAGTATTGTCAAAATATCAACAATATAACATGATCTCTTGACTCAAGTTTCATAATACAGTGAATGAAAATGTAGAGATCACAAATAACACTAAAATAGGCACCAATTTTTGGAAAATATTGCAAACAAATAATATACGGAATAGAGATTCATAAAAAAAAAAACCATATTCTCTCATAAAGAAAATGAATAATAAATAACCCCAATAACTATCTTGTAAAGAAAAGTAGTAGAGTGAAAAAAACTATGAACAATGATCTCAAAAAAAGATGATAATTGTTTTGACCCTCAAATTACTTTCACTCTAAAGATAGGTAACAAGAGTGGGGCGAGTCATTGTAATTGCATACTCCCCACATATATTCATGTATATCTAAGGTAACAAAATGAGAAGGTGATTTTTTTATTACTCTTTTGGCTCTATGAAACCTAGGGTAGATACTCTATAATAACTGAATATGTGTAAAGTATTACAAATTTTACATGGATAGTTCCACAAACCTATATAAAAACCTAGCCACTATTATTGTACCACTTATTTTCCTCTCAAATTAGTACAAATTATCATAAAAATTCTTAAGATTGGGAAAATATGGAAGGAAAACATATTACTATGGAAAAGATATCAAAGATTTATTTGATAATTTCTCTTAATACAAGTATAATGGATAGATAAAAATTATAAACATTAATCCTAACTTGTGATAGCTTAAAAGTAAAGATAGTTTATATTCTAAATGGATATTTTAGTAAGAAAAAAAGTTTAATGATATTATTTCTAAAACTATTACTTAAGTTAACCATGATTAGTGTGTGGAGTCCTTTGGGAAAAGAGTCTAGCAAATTCACAGAAAATGATTTAGTAATAAAAATGAGAGGAATTATTTTTATATAATTATTTCACACTCCACTATAATTCAAACATACAATAAGACGACCTTACATATATCCCTCATTAGGCATCATATGAAAATATCAAATAATGACAATAAGTTGATATTGAAATAATTTAAAGAAAATATATAAAAGTAAGATCATGCAAGGATTTTATAAATCAACAATTACAAATGTCTACACAACAAAATAAACCATCTTATTAAAAAATCTTGATATGCACATTCAATGTATTATTAAAAATTTCAACACTTGTTCAACATCCAGTGCCAATTGTTCTTTGAATTAAATCATTTTACAACTAATGATTTCTCAAAAACTAAGAAATATATAATGATAATTAGGAAAACAATAATTTCCCATGAGTCGAAAGACTTGAAGGAGGAATTTTACTCCAAATTATATTGACTCCCCTTGCAAAAGTGTACAAAATGTTACGTACCATTCCTCGATATCTATACCTTTCTTGGATAACATTTGTTGGAACACATGAATCGCCTCCTTGAAAGTGTTATTTCCTTTGGGATATCATTTTTATTTTCATCATGAGATTATCTTTCACATATTAAAAAAATTCTTTGTCTTACTCTTAAACCTCATCCTCAATCAAATTTAGTCTAGAATAATCCTCTTGAATCATCTCTTGTACATAATATTGTGGACATTCAAATATTGTATGACTTTATTTTCCAAACCTATAGTAAACATAATTTCTATGTGGGCCATCCTATCCTCTTCTACTTTCATAATTTTTATTTTCAGGTAGTATCTCTCTGACTTAATCTCTCTTCCTCTTTTCTAGTTTTGGAAATCTTCCATTTTATCAAATTTTGCTTCACAAGATGTTTCACTTCTTGTGTAAAAATATCCACTTCTCCCTCTTATAGGAGATGATTTTTATCTCTTTCATCCTTAAAATATTCTAAAACCCGATCTAGTACGATTTGCTTCTTCCTTTGAATCTAGTTGACAAGTTTCTTCCATGTTATTACTCCTACGCATTCTTAGTTCATCTTAAATGAAAAAATCAAACTATTTACTTACATCGTATCCATCTTCTCTTAATTCTCATAATTTTGTAATAAACAAGAAAACTTGTAAAATTCATCAATATAATCTTTGATAAAGTGTAACATTTTGGTCTCAAAATGTAAAATTGTTTGTATAGGGTTTGAACATAGTCCACGGAAAAATAGACTTTCTTTAGATTCTTCTCTATCTTTCTCCAATTCTTAATATTTTTTTTGTTATCACTACCTCTCATTTTCCTAGTATTCCCATCGTATCATTGCTTGGACATTCAAATTTTTGCATGCAAAATTGGCCTTCTTTTGTATCATAATATTCCTTTCAAAGAACATTTTCATGCTTTTTAAGGATTCAATTAACTCCTCTTGTATTAAAATCAAACTATAGTTAGATAAATCTACTTTAATCTCAACATTCCTTCCTTGAAGTTCTTTAATCAATCTTTCTTCAATGGTTTGTGGTTGTTCTTATCCTTCTTGATTATATGTTTCTTCTTCTTGATCCGGGTCTTCTTATGTATCATCTCTTCCATGCCTTCTCCTCAGATGCATAACAACTTCTAAAAATCCTCTACTTTCCTCTTCAATTTTTTTAGAATTTCAAGTGTTTTTACATAATCCTATTGACCTATTTCCATTACATCCCAAATCTACACTCTCATACCAATTGACAAGGTTGAACAAACAACAATTAAAAATGTAATAGGAAAAGAAAATTTCCAAATAAACTCTTGTCAATCCTCCTTATTCTCTCATTTGAGTTACATAAGGTGTCATCTCATTTGAATTATAAATAGAATCGTAATTAAACTTGACCTCTAATCCAAATTTCACTAGATGTACTATTTTTAGTAAAACTTACTATGTATAAAAAAATAAGTTTTAGTAGGTGTTAAATTGTAGCTTATAATATCGTATGAAATTTAATAAATTATCCATGTGCCTAAATTAATTTATTGTTCAAGATTTTCAAATAAATTTGACTAATGATTACAAAGATATGATACTTTAAAATTAAAAATATATATATAATAAAATTCAAACCCAAATTTTGGGTTTAGATGGATAATTTTGACCTCCGAATTTTATTGATACATCTCATAAGAGATTTGCAAATGTAAACATGATGTATATTATTTCAAGATCTTTCCTTCATAAAAATGGAGACATTTTGATTATTGGATCAACAGTTACGGCACCAAAAAAACAAGCTACCAAATCCCGATTCAATAACACATATTACCTCTGCATTGTTTGATTTGATGCTCACGTGTCTCAATTCTCTCTAAATTAAGCCATTAAAATTAACTCAGATATGAAGACATAATAGCCAGACATAGAGCTTGACCGGTGGCCAGCACATTCTTCCCAGTAGAATACCAGTTTCCAGTGGGAAATGAAATAGTTAATGTTTTAAAACAAAATAGATTGGTAGTCACTGTCATGTGCCTGCAATGGGTGTCATTTAGGCTATGAAGTAAGATACATTACATAAGGTAAGCTTGAATATCGATGCATACTACGTGTTGATGATCGGTGTAATAATACTGTCACAGCTTCCAAAGTTATTAAGGTTATTAATGAGTGTCATTTTTCATCGATTCATTTATAAAACATAGAGATGGACAAGTAGTAGGATATTAAGATCGAGGAGGAACTGATTAACCCCATGTATTTGTAATTGGTTTCCTACTCAAAATGCAGACCAATATCCAAGACAAAATCCTTTTCGTACATAGAAACACCAATGGGAAACAAGTGTCCATGATAGGAAGTACTAACAATAATATGATATTACGGGAAGCCAATGCCAAAGTTATATTAACGAGGACACTTGTGGGAAGGATAAATGATAGGTACTTCAATGATTTAGAATTTGGACTGTAACATGAAACACTTCAAATCTGAGTTGTTGTGGCCCAATTTGAGGACGAGTGATGTTTAAAAATCACCTATCATGATTCAGATTTCACATCGTTTGAAATATCTTATAATGATGAATCTAATAATAATTTACCTTTGTCATTTGTGGAGAGACGATGGATAAGATTTCCACAAAAATTCATCTTTTCATAGATGACATTTAAAGAAATTGAAGCTTTTCCTTTTCTTATATATTTTCATTTTTTGGTACTGTAATTTCTTTTTAAAAAAGTAAAATAAGATTTTTGGCTATCAGAAGAATAAAGTGTTAGTTTGTTAGCTTGGACAGCTGTTTGTCCATTTGCTAAGATTAGATAATAGTTATCTTATTGTTGAGAATGAATTAATTATTTTCTAATTATTGATTTCCTTTAGTGACACCTTGCAACCAAAGTTGTTATGGTTGTTAAGTTGTTATGTATCTCAGTCATTGATTGAAAATCGATCCAGCCGTTGGTTTTCCAATGAGAGTAGTATAAAAGGAGGTCATTGGGCATTTGGAGAACACACAAGTTTGGAGAAGCATTTGCAGTGCTAGCAAATGAGTTTGTAAGTTTGCAGTGATAACAAATAGTCTTGCAGTGTTAGCAAGGGCACAGTGATAGCGTTGGGGATAGCAGTGGGGGAATATCAACGGGAGAAGTTGGGAGATTGTCGGAGTTCTTCCAGTAAGAGGCAAGAAATCTTTGTATCTCTTAATTTGTTGAAGTGATTATAATTTCTCATCTGTAGAACTGGTTTTCCCTTAGGGTTTTTTCCAGGGACAATTTGTCCAAAAATATTGTGTTCATTGTGTTATGTATTTTTTCAGTATTTTTATTAGTGAAATTGTAGTTGTGTTATTTTTCGATATTACCTGTGAATTAATTTTCAGCAGTTAAATAATCTTTTAAGATAAGAGATTTATAATCAGTGGCTGCAATAGAATTTTCACATAAAAACAAAAATTTCCCTTTAATTAAAATAAAATGTTGTTTCTTCCTATAAAAAGACGAGTATCTTTTTATCCTCGCCTACTTCAATTCCTGCACTCACAGACACGTCCCTTTCAGGAACGGTGACACACACTGTTACTGTTAATATTCTCCCACTTGTGTAAATGGATTCTCTTCTAGTAATGTAATGGAGATATGTAGCATATAGTGTAAATTCAACCTCAGGCATATAATGGGCATACATGGCATCCTATCAATAGAATTCTTGTCCAATGCCTTATCCACATTTAAATTAAATTTCATTATACTCATGATTTCTTCAACTTGGAATTGGAAGAGTTAATTCTTGTTTAACTTAAACTAGCCAGAGTAAACAATTTTAATCTAAATAACCCTCTAAATGCAAAGAGAGAATACATATCCAAAGCATTAAGATCATGTTACAAGATTTAGAGGGTTATATATATACAGAAGATCCATAAGGAAAACACACACGTATGTACACGATACACGAACATCAATTCTCGTGTCATGTGAACTAAATAAATATTTCAGATACGTACGATTGACAGGTAGCTCCAACACCTCGCCATAAAGATCCATCGAGTGGTAACTGGTAAGTATTGTCCCCAATGCATATATGTCCTACATTTTGTCTGCAAAGAATAACAAACTTCCCATTTTTTCTTATATCTTACATGGCTGTTATCTTAAAGCATCACCAAATTCTTCATCTCAAATTATGTAGTAGAATATATTTTTGTCCAACTCTCTCTTCATTTTACTTTTATACTTTGTGCACCTCTTACGTGATTTCCCTTTACTTTTATTCAAATGAATAAGCTATTTTCTTTCCTTTCCGTATGTATCAACATCATTAAAATTTACTTGTATAATAGCTGGAAAGAAGGGAGCTCTAAGCATTCATACCATAAACTAGGATGACATATAGTAAAATTTGTTTCCACTTTCTTTTATTCAATTCTAATGTCTTTCTAACAGTTATGACTAGTGTTTTTACCGTTGCAATCATCTTGAGCATTCCTTGTGCGACGTAGTTAGAAGAATATGTTAGTTAAATCCTAAACTAATAACATAATTTTAATAGAGGGGAAGCTCTAAAGAACATATCGTTATCAGCTATACTTTTTTATGCATGCTAAATCTAGTGATTATATTATTATACTAGAATTACATCACACTTTGTGTGTTACATCCTCTCTTGGTACACATTCAACCCATTTTGAAATGTAATTAATTTCAACCAAAATCTATCTATGACCATAGTCTGGTTAATCATTAATTTCTCCAATAATATCCATTTCCCTTTCCTAAAACAGAGTTGGTGCAATAATGCGAACAAGTGGAGAGAACCATACTCTTTTCTAATATTCCTACAAAATGATGTTATGGGACACATTTCCTAACTAAACTAACAACATCATTGAACAATGTAAGCCACAATAAACCATCTTTATTTATTTTATCAGGTTTATTATTATTTGGGTAATGACCTCCACATAACTTGTTATGGAATTATGATATCAACCTTTGTTAGTGCTCGTCAATCACACAATAGTAATGCACTTATGAGAAACCAATGAAAAATATCAACGTTATACATTATCCAAATTAGGAAGCAAAATCAAATATTTCAAGAAGTATATAATGTCCATGTACTAGTCCTATTCACATAATTCATCCATAGCTAGTTACACACTTATATCTTATAGTTTGATTGCAATAACATCAGATTTTGAGTTTTTCATTAACATAGCTAGTTAGTTTAATATGACAAAATTTGTAGCATACAACTCAATATCAAATTTATTTTTTATTCATCCATTTACAACACTTTCTTGACGTTTCCTGCCAACTCAAAATGTCTATAAGCATGGTGTAGGGAACATATGCTTTTAAATTTTAAAATTGTAATTTATGTCCTAAAATATAAAACTAATTTAATCAAAGTATATGACTATTAATTCATGATAGTATAATTCATCTCAGCATTTTGGAATGGGTTGTTCATACCCATCACTATTTCTTTACAATAAAACAACAATTGCTCTATGAGGGAAGCAAAGGAGAAGATATGGAAGTCGTTAACATAATGTTTCATGGAAAAAACATGTGATTTCGTAAGAGATTATGTTACATTAGTGAATGAGCATTATTCTTTGGAGATCCATTAAATCACTTGGGTTTTCTTTAAAATGTTAGTAATTGAGATTGTGATCTCACGAAAACTAGACTCAAAATGTCTAATAAGGTTAATTTTCCAAAAATAATATCGAAGCCCTTTTTTGAGTGTGGAAGAGGAATGTTGTTAGAGGATTTTACTCTTTTTGGATCAATCATCCCACCTTCTTTGGACAAAATGTCACGAAGAAAAATTACCCTCTCCAAACCTTAAAATGAATGTATTTATGACTGCAAGAAATCCCAAACTCCCAAAAATTTTGAATTTTTTTATCTGAATTCTCTACATGGTATGTTCTAATTTTGGAAAATAAATTGATGTCATCCTAATAGAACACCATGATCTCCTTAATCACACTAGAAACAACATAATCAATAACCCTCTCAAATGTGGCTTGAACATTAATAAGACTCAATTGAATGCCTAAATATATACATAAGTTAAACACAATTTTAAACCTCTCTAATTCTTTAACAAAAACGTAAATGTAAGAAAATAATCCATTAAAAATTGATTTTAATTCGGATTTGGTGACCTTTAATAATGTAAGTGATCCATGTTTATTTATGGATAACTATATTTCAAGAAAATTTTATTTAAAATTATTATAAAATGTGGATATCTCCATTATTTTTTCTCATCGAAACTAAGTTACAAACCCATGACAAGAACCTTATATGCTTAGTAATCCCTCCTTTCATTTATTTTAAATCATATTCCATTATAATTTAATGATTTAGATTAATTGGTGTTTGTTTTATGTAAAATATCTGAAATCAAGTTGCAATGGGATGGCATGCTCAAAAATAATATCTTTGAGTTTTTAGTTCATCGTATGACCATTCCATGCAAACTCCCTACTTACTTAACTTCTTGATTTGAGCCTTCCTTTCATTCTCCTTCATGAAGTTTACAATAAAAATTGGCTTAGGTGATATTATAGTACCCAAATGAACTTTTCGGTATCATGCATTTTTGGCAAATCTCGCTTCATTAATTTATCGACAAGATAAAAATATCTTTCTAGTGTCACCAATCCTCTTTGAATTTTTTATCTTCAATTAAAAATCACTTCTTATCCAAAGAGAACTTATTTTGTTTCTTGATTTTCAACAAACATTTCCAAATCCATTAGTTGTTCCTCAAACTAAGTTGTGTCAGTCATAATATTCATAATCTGATAATTATCTCATCAAATATTTGTAAATGTGTAATGTCCCCTCTCTTTGACGCCCCTTCTTCCTAAGCCAAATGGCCCAAGGGCCAAGTTGAACCCAAAATGTGGTCAAACCCAAGGGGGTTGTCGATGCTGGAAGCTTGCGAGAAGGGGACCCATGGTTTTAATGTCTTAGTTTGGTGTTCGGGGGTCACTTTTGGACTTAGAAACTCAAAAAGGGGAGAAAGTAATTATATATACTTTTACATTAGTGGCCCCTCCATGGAATGAAATGCGCTAGAGTTGTGGGGGCCTATCTACCAAGGACAGGTATATATGGAGATGGGAAAGAAGGAAAAGAAACTTTTTGTCATATACATTTTTAGCCTCCTTCACGTGCGATTGTTGTTGTTGCCTTTCTATAGCTTGTGGAGTCAAATCCTCAGGGGACACTAGCTTCGGTGGTCATAGACCCATCCCTAGCTAGCAGGAATTCTTCGGTATTAGGAGATCTACCCTATTCTCGTCATTTTGGAGCCATTTTTTTGGGCCGTGCTACAGAGATATTTCTAGAGGGTCAGAGGAAGGGTTTCGAGGATTCTTGGGGGCTTTCGGGGAAGACAATTAGAGGGGCTCTAGATTTGACTCACGGTAGCCATCTAGGTAGGGCATGACAAAGCATGTGGAAGGTGCCTCCCTCATTTCCCAACTCCATTCCAAATGTGGCGTGTAATGCCCCGTTTGCGCTTTATCGTGGCTAAGAGTGGTGGCGACACTGTCTTTACTTATAAATTTAGGGCTACTCATGGGTGTGGAACGAGTAAATCTAGGGGGTGTTTGTAGATAGTATTTGGTCTCCACCCAACCACCCAACCTGCCGACTGTACTCACTGTCACGTTTTTCTACTTTGGCGTGAGACAGTGGGAGTCGGTGGAGTGTTGGGCACATCTTCCTTTTATTAAATTTTTGATTTGCAAATCTTCTGTTGACTTCGGTGACTGTGTGCCTTACTCTGTCCTGGAGAATGCGTGTTCTTTTCTGTCTCTTGCCTTGCTGCGTTTTCTTTCCCCTTCCTGTGCAACGTGAGACCAAATCTTTCCTTCCTTGCGTGCATGTTTCTCCTGCTCTGCCTGTGGATGAGGGCCTCGTTAACACTAAGGTGGATGTGGCTTTTTTTGTTGTCTCCCGAGGCGTTTGGGTGGAAAAAGGGATCGTTGTTTTCCTTTCTTTGGCCGCGCACATGACTACCAAGTGAGTGAGGTAGGCATGTTTCCTCCTTTTCGTGGGTGTCTTTGCGAGGTGTGTTCTCACCGGATCTCCACAAAGAATGCAGCGTGATAGTAAAATAGCCAGGCGGCAGGCATGTTGTAGAATGATAGAACATTTTTGAGTGCTTCTAGCAGGGAGGTTTTCCAACTCTGTTGTTACCTGTTCAGTATCGGCTGCATCCTCAGATTCGAGTCTCTCCTTCAATATATTTTCATCAAAATCGATTAAGTGACAGTGAGAGTGTTACCAGGAGACCCAATGAAATTTATTACATAGATTCTCTACTGAGACCTTGCTTGTTTTACGATGTAAGTCATGGAAGAGGATCTCATAGAGGTGGATCTGTTTCATATCAGAATATTCATGAAGCACAGTTTGCTTTGCAAGAGAGCTTTTAGGAGATCGATGAAGGATAGAGGAATTAAAAAGAAACTTGGTGTAGTTGGATTAAAGGCAATAAAAAGGTGCATGCTTTTTGTGTAGGTGATAGATCGCACCCACAGGCACAGGAGATCTATGCAATGTTGGAGAAAATGTCTTGGGAGATGAAGGTAGCAGGATATTTGTCGATTCGAACATGTCGTTGAGTGAACAGGAAAGTAAAAGTAATCCTCGCCACACCGCATCAGGTTTGTCTAGGATTGTTGCAATGCAAATTGTTGTGAGAGAGGCAAAGCGGTTCCATTCTTTAAAAAAAAGGGAAATGTTCTTGTAGAGATTTCTGGTAATGCCTGGTGAAGCAAAGCCAGAAAATTCATTGGACAAAGATGAAATGATGATATCGAGTCTCTGTGGCACAAGCATGGTGGAGAAACACTCTATTATATTAAGTTCAAAAGAGCCTTCTAGCAGATGTTGACTGCCACACTGCAACCAAGTTTATCTCCAAGATTATATTGCTAGAGAAATTGTTGTGGGTAATGCAATCCAGCTCTCTCATCTTAAACAATGATAATGTTATTATGGAGATTATTGGTACTGCTAAGTGAAGCAAGCTGTAAGCAATGGACTGCACATTTGCACTATAACAAGGTGCATCATATGGAACTTGCAGCGATAAGAAGGAATCAGACTTTATTTTCACTTTCGAAAAAGTATTCTTTTCTGAATGTTAAGAGGACTGGACTATGCTGTTTACTTCATCAATCTGATGTATGGTATGCATCTCTGGGATGAAAAGCAAGAAGAAGAGTAGGTGGAGATTGGGAAAAGCAGGAGAGTACTGCTTGAAGGAAATGGAAAGCTACTTGGGCAGAGCAGGAAATGTGAGAAAGAGCCTGCAGTAAATCCAATGCTAGGAGACTACGAGGAGAGCATCTCTTGATATTTCTTTTCTCCAACTTTGTCATTCTGTATGGTCTTTTCTCTGGATTAATTGGGTTGTCTTGTGGCCAAGGGCATCGTGCTTTTATTCATCACAGACTTTTTCAAGGAGTACTTGGTTGATAACAGCCTTGATGATCTCATAGGACTGCTGAAGCGAGGGAAGATGGAAGACAATCTCCTCGAGTTGTTTCCAGTGCAGAAGCATACTACGAGGTGGTGTGAGGTGGTTTTGTGAAAGGACTCAACTGTTAAATTTTCTGCCCCATCTGTCTATCCAGTTATCACATTTGGCCCTTTGACATCACCAGCAGCAGTACTCACATCCTTGTCTCATGCTATTGTTTTATGCTGGCCTGTGTGGATTCATGATGACTGTTGAAGTTGGAGAAACAGCAAGATATTTCTACACCTTTCCACTGTTATTTTATTTAAAAATATTGTGAAATCGAACCACTTTTCCTTGCATTGATTTTTCAGTTGGATGTCATGATGGGAGATTTCCCTTTCTGCTTGTGTCTTCTTGTTTTAGCTTTTATCGTTGTGATGAATGTGGGTCGAAAGGATGCGTGTGCCCTCTCCTTTGAATGTTATGTTTCTCTTACTCGAATGATAGACCTTCGTCTGTTTGTTTATGTATTAATTCTTCTCTGCGATTGAGTTGCAAGTTGTTATGTTGATTAACTAGTATTTTCGATATCATGGAAGTAAGTTACGATAACTGTGAAGCTCCTCCCTAGCACCCAAGTTGTCTTTTGACGTTTTGTTAGCTCCTTCGCAAGTCCCTTTGATAACCTTTTGGCATCGAGAAAGAAAGGTTGTAGGATTGTGTGATCAAGGCTTGGGGCTAACCAGCTTGAGTTTCGGTATTAAACTTTTTGAATGAAAAGGTTGTGTGCAGTGTGTTTTCCGCCTCGCGGGTGTAGACTCTTATACTATCTTTCATCTTGTTTCTAGACTTTTAAGGCCATCCTCAAGAAGTACCTTGACCATCCCTATCAACTTGAACCATAACTAGCTTTTCGGATCAACTAAGCTCGAGGTTTCATTGTGCGAATCCAGTACCTTGTTGACACTAGAATAGTTTTGGTCTAATCCCCTCTCGAATTATTGCTGATGGCGCTCTTCTATCTTTCCTAACTTGCATTATTTTCTCCCTTGTAATGTTAACGCTATTAATTAATATTGGTCATTTTTTATGCACATAATTACCGTAATAGTTTGTGATGGAGATTTCCTTAAATGTGATTGACCTTCGGGAAAAACTCAGCTTTCGTGTGATAATCTTATGAATTCATAGCGGAAGGTTTTGTTTTGATAAAGTCACTTAGAAATTATGTTTGTATCTATTTGTGCGACGGTTGACTGCGTTACCAAGGGTTGCCGTAAAATTTGGTTGTTTTGGGATATGGGTAATTTATTTTAAATTAACCAAACATTAGTATTGTAGTGGAGGTTTGCAAATCCTTAGTGTTATAAAATTTGTTGATGACATTATTGTATACTCTTGTGTGACGGAACCCCCTTCTTCTCTCGCATGCTTGCTACTAGCCTGTAAGACTTTGACCCTTCTTGGATGATTGGAAAATCTTGTAGTTAATGGTCAAAACTAGTATACCTTGCCTTCGCTTCGAAACTTATGTTGTGTGTATACTCTATTTGATTTCGGTTTGAAACTCAATTATGCATGACTTTTAGTGTTAATTGTTGAAACCCGTGGTTCCCCTTTCTTGGGCCGATCAACTCTTGTTCTTTTAGAAATATATTATTTTAGTCTATGTGTATGGTACCTTTGATAAATTTTCTAGATGGTTGGTGTATATATATCAAATCTCAATCTTGTAACTATTGTTATTTACTTACTTGATGGGAATTCTGTTCTTTGCTAAATTGTTTATCTCTCCTTATAGGGCCAAGGGCCATTCTCATACGATTATTACTTTCGTTGCTTTTGCTCCTAACTGAAGTACAAGGTCTTCTCCTTCTTTGATTGGCATGATGAAGACTTTATTATAACTTGATGTGTTGATAGTGTTTAGAGGTTTGAACCAATTCTTGTAATAAAGTGCTTCCTTTTCGTGGTATTGTTAGATAATAGTTATGGTGGTTTTGTGTAGCCTTATCTTGCTCAGTTCTCGTGAACTGACTCTTGTAGAAAATTTCTGGCAGATGGATTTTGCGTGTAGATGAGGGATAGAATTGTAGACTTTTGTCATCAACCTCAGTTGAGAAGTTCCTTTGCTCGAAAGCTATTTATGTTGTTCAACTTTTGTTAACGTCCAGTGGAAAGTTTAAAAGAGGATTAATGTCTTAGTATAATGTATTGTGGACTTGTCATCTGAACTTTGGAAACCTTGTATTGTTTGACCATCATTGAAATTATAAGAAAATTTGGTTATTGTTGTTGAGTGACTTGTGGAGTATCAATATTTTAAGAAATGATGTAATCTTGTTTTGTTCTCATAAATGAGTGTTGCTTCAACTTCGCCTTGAGAATAAATTCTGAGTTAAACCTTGCCATGACTTAGTAATAAAGTGTCATAAGTAAACTAACATGGGATTGTTAAATACTTCTGGAAGTTAAATTAAAAGTTGCATTCAAATAAAGTAACGTAGGGGTCACCAACTTGAGAGCAAGAAATTCTCTAAGTAGACAAGGGCAAGACTATCATTGCAAGTAAACTTTATAACACGATAACCCTAGCTCCTCTAGTGAACATTATGCCTTTCATGGTAAAATTTGTAAAATGACCCTAAGGTGAAATGAACTGTTAATTGTTTGAGGATAATAAGATTTAATAAACAGGAGAAAACAATTTTGAAACCACACAATCTATCTCTCAGCCATTTGGAAAGTAAATTCTTTTACTCCTTGATAATACTTTTAGCGAAGCCTAAGTAAAGTTGTTGTTAAATCTGGTTAAGAGCCCTAGCTTCAATTTAATACTGGCAATAACTAATGAGGTCCTAAAAATGTTTCATCTCGACCTTCTCCCTCTAACCCTTTTTCAAGGCACCTTATATCTCTTCTCTTAAGTGTGTTGAACTTAAAACCATGTTGTCTTGTGGGCAAGAACGAACCTTAGTAGCGTTAGTGGTGAGCAGATGGCCTTGTGGAATTAAATTAGTCCCTTATTAAATAATGGAACTAAACAACTAATTGTCGTAAAGTGAAGACTTTTAGTGAACTTCTCTACAGTGTATAAGAAATTAACTCTGTTGGTAAGATGAATTTGTGTGAATCATATATTGAATCTTTTTGAAAACATAAGTCATGAGTTAAAGGGTGTTTTATCAAAATAAATAACCTTCAATCATTTCTTATTGTGGCTTGCCCTAGTTGTGAGAGTGTCATGTGGTTGGACTTCTATGTTGTTCTATCAAAAAAAAGAAAGTGTATTATCCTTTTGGGTGTGAACATTTCCATGCTGACCTTGTGGTCATCCCCATAACAAGTGGTTCCTAGTGTTGGTTGTAACCTTGTGACGACATGTTGTGTCGTGTTATGTGTCAAGCAAGTAAAAAAAAAAAAAAAAGTTATCCTGTATTTCACTATGTTGTTCGTGTGTGATTTTTGGGTCGTTACACTTGGTATCAGAGCGTAGGTTCATGCTCTCGAACCTATGGGCCGGATTGGTGTTATATGATGATGTTACATGGTGGTGGTGGTGTTACATGATGATACTGCATGATGATGATGATGTTGCATGATGGTGGTAGATATTGGAAGAGTAATGTGCTTTAAACGTGATGTGATTAATGTCGTAATTGTGATATTGTGAACGCACATGATGTGTATGTCACTTTGTGCGTGTTTGTGATCATGTTGATATGTTAGGGATGGGAGTATTCTCTCTCCTTCCTATGGATTCTATGAAGAGTTCACGTGTGAATTATTTTTTGTGGTGTGTGAAAAGAATTATAATGTGGATGACATAGTGTTGGAGCATTATGACATATTGTGGTATGTAAGGTGTATCAATGTGTTGTATGACTAGATTGATGTTAAAAGAGATGAGTTGTATCATGATGTTTTTACCATGTTCGAAGAAATGTGTGAACCACCTTTTATGCAATAGATGTTATGTTGAGATGTACTATGTTCATCGTATGTATGACTATGCAAATATGTAATGCTTCATGTTGTGATTTTGGGTCATACGGTGAGTGTATGAACCCTATCGTATGGTGCTTGCACTTTGGGGTGTAGAATGTGGTAAAGTGATGTGTTACACCTCGGTGAATGTATGATTGTGATCTGTATACATACCCGTGAGACGTTATGTATATGTACCACCATGGTTATGTTAGTGATGTTGTGTATGTTATGTGTGAACCTTACGCTAACCGACCCCGAGGGTAATCGGTAGAAGTGTATGTTGAGAGTGAGGAATGGTGTACCATGGGTCAATAACTTGAGTCAAAACTCGGTTTAGTAGATAACATGTGATTCTTTCCTCTCTCTCTATGTGGTTGCATGTATGCAACCTAAGTGCAACTATGACTATGTTTAGCGTTGTCAAAGTGGTGGCGGGATGATTCGGATGGAGGTGATGACAGGTTGTATTATTGATATGTATTTTATGAGCCGAGGCTCGATGTTCCGAAAGTGCTTAGCAACTCGTTGAGTACCCCTTGGTGGCTAGATAAGGCCACGTTATCGTGATGTGACATTATTATAAGTTGATTTTATTTGTAAATTGAGCTTTTTACTTTATTTTGTAAGGACCAACAACTTTTCTTGATTGTCATGCTTTACAATTTTGGGCATTTCCTTGGTTTGTGGCACTAACATGGGGATTTTGATACTAACTTTGGCTATTTGGCCATTTATTTAGCTTGATTTTGGGTCTTCTTTTAAATTTGGAATTTTTACCGCCTTGCCCAAGGTTTGTACTTTGCCACTTGGCACTTTGATTGGATTGTTGTGCTGGTTCTATTGTCGTGATGTGTGGAATAGGGTCATGGGATGCACCATAAAATGGTTGGACCTATGGACCCCGCTTGTTGTATGGGGGTATGCCCCAAGGAGTTACATATAACTAGCGGGTTGTTGAACCACGCGTGTTATTATGTCACTTGGGTTAGGAGTGTTTGAACTTATGTGTCTTGGACCATAGGGTCAACCGGCCTCCTAAGAGCTCGAGAGGGAGGAGGCATAAGAGTTTGAGGGAGGCATAAGAGTTTGAGGGAGGCATAAGAGCTTGAGGGAGGCATAAGAGCTTGAGGGAGGCATAAGAGACTTGAGGGAGGCATAAGAGTTTGAGGGAGGCTTATGATATTTGTCTGTATGGTTGATGTTTCAGGATATATGTTGAGTTATTGTGATGTTTGGTAGTGGTCTTTTGATGTATGTGTTACTCATGTCAGATGGATATGTGTTGTGATGTTGTGGATATGTCATTGATTCCCTTGTGGACACTATGTACCTATAGCATGG
Organism: Taxus wallichiana var. yunnanensis; assembly: GCA_018340775.1. Taxonomy (NCBI): domain Eukaryota; kingdom Viridiplantae; phylum Streptophyta; class Pinopsida; order Cupressales; family Taxaceae; genus Taxus; species Taxus wallichiana. Next base: position 311,962,426 of record CM031237.1, read on the forward strand.
TTTGGTGTTATGTGAGTCTTTCATTGATGCAAATTGAGGGAATGTCTGGTGGATTGTAGTACTCTTTTGTTTGAGTATTTTGTGTGTCAGTCATTGATGTGTGATGAGTACTATGTTATGTGGACTGTGCCTATTCTATTCCGTATTTGAGTAACCTTTTGTGGTGTAATACAATCATGAAGTATATACTTGCGTGCTTGGGAATCTGTAGGGTATTGTGAACCCTGATAGGGTGTTGTGTTAGCAGTTCATGTTGGGCACCCACCATAAGGAATAAACCAAAACTCTTCAATGATGAAATTTTTAAAAGAAATTAAACTAAGAATAATGCTAATGGAAAGAGACTAATGAAATGATGAACAAGAAAGAACTGCCAATCTTCACAGAACATTGAAAGTTAAAAATTCTACCAAATGTTCCTAAGGCTACCTTGTGACCGTGCTTTAATCAACTAAAATTTTAAACCATAGGGTGTGTTTTCTTCTTTATCTATCCCTTGTTGCGTACCATTTCCTTTCCTCTGTGTAATGTCGCATCGAGGACGATGCTTTCTTAAGGGGAGGAGAATGTAATGCCCCGTTTGGCAGTTTATTGTGGCTAAGAGTGGTGGCGACAGCCTGTCTTTACTTATAAATTTAGGGCTACTCATGGGTGTGGAATGAGTAAATCTAGGGGGTGTTTGTAGATAGGATTTGGTCTCCACCCAACCACCCAACCTGCCGACTGTACTCGCTGTCACATTTTTCTACTTTGGCGTGAGACAGTGGGAGTCGGTGGAGTGTTGGGCGCATCTTCCTTTTATTAAATTTTTGATTTGCAAATCTTCTGTTGACTTCCATGGCCTGTGTGCCTTACTCTGTCTGGAGAATGCGTGTTCTTTTCTGTCTCTTGCCTTGCTGCATTTTCTTTCCCCTTCCTGTGCAACGTGAGACCAAATCTTTCCTTCCTTGCGTGCATGTTTCTCTGCTCTGCCCGTGGATGAGGGCCTGTTAACACTAAGGTGGACGTGGCTTTTTTTTGTTGTCTCCTGAGGCGTTTGGGTGGAAAAAGGGATCGTTGTTTTCCTTTGCTGGCGCGCACACATAGCTACCAGCGAGTGAGGTAGGCGTGTTTCCTCCTTTTTCGTGGGTGCTGCGAGGTGTGTTCTCGCCGGATCTCCACAAAGAATGCCTTTGACAGAAAAAATAGCTAGCTAAAGCAGGCATGTTACAGAATGATAGAATATTTTTGAGCGCTTCCAGCAGGCAGGTTTTCCAACTCTGTTGTTACCTGTTCAGTATCGGCTGCATCCTCAAATTCGAGTCTCTCCTTCAAGATATTTTCATCAAAATCGATTAAGTGACAGTGAGAGTGTTACCAGGAGACCCAATGAAATTTATTATGGAGATTCTCTATTGAGACCTTGCTTGTTCTACGATTTATGTCATGGAAGAGGATCTCATAGAGGTGGATCTATTTCATATCAGAATATTCATGAAGCACAGTTTGCTTTGCAAGAGATCTTTTAGGAGATCGATGAAGGATAGAGGAATTAAAAAGAAACTTGGTGTAGTTGGATTAAAGGCAATAAAAAGGTGCATGCTTTTTGTGTAGGTGACAGATCGCACCCACAGGCACAGGAGATCTATGCAATGTTGGAGAAAATGTCTTGGGAGATGAAGGTAGCAGGATATTTGTCAGATTCAGAACATGTGCTGAGTGAACAGGGAAAGTAAAAGTACTCCTCTGCCACACTGCATCAGGTTTGTCCAGGATTGTTGCAATGCAAATTGTTGTGAGAGAGGCAAAGCGGTTCCATTCTTTAAAAAAAAAGGGAAATGTTCTTGTAGAGATTTCTGGTAATGCCTGGTGAAGCAAAGCCAGAAAATTCATTGGACAAAGATGAAATGATGATATCGAGTCTCTGTGGCATAAGCATGGTGGAGAAACACTCTATTATATTAAGTTCAAAAGAGCCTTCTAGCAGATGTTGACTGCCACACTGCAACCAAGTTTATCTCCAAGATTATATTGCTAGAGAAATTGTTGTGGGTAATGCAATCCAGCTCTCTCATCTTAAACAATGACAATGTTCTTATGGAGATTATTGGTGCTGCTAAGTGAAGCAAGCTGTAAGCAATGGGCTGCACATTTGCACTATAACAAGGTGCATCATATGGAACTTGCAGCGATAAGAAGGAATCAGACTTTATTTTCACTTTCGAAAAAGTATTCTTTTCTGAATGTTAAGAGGACTGGACTATGCTATTTACTTCATCAAATCTGATGTATGGTATGCATCTCTGGGATGAAAAGCAAGAAGAAGAGTAGGTGGAGATTGGGAAAAGCAGGAGAGTACTGCTTGAAGGAAATGGAAAGCTACTTGGGCAGAACAGGAAATGTGAGAAAGAGCCTGCAGTAAATCCAATGCTAGGAGACTACGAGGAGAGCATCTCTTGATATTTCTTTTCTCCAACTTTGTCATTCTGTATGGTCTTTTTCTCTGGATTAATTGGGTTGTCTTATGGCCAAGGGCATCGTGCTTTTATTCGTCACAGAATTTTTCAAGGAGTACTTGGTTGATAACAGCCTTGATGATCTCATAGGACTGCCGAAGCGAGGGAAGATGGAAGACAATCTCCTCGAGTTGTTTCCAGTGCAGAAGCGTACTACGAGGTGGTGTGAGGTGGTTTTGTGAAAGGACTCAACTGTTAAATTTTCTGCCCCATCTGTCTATCCAGTTATCACATTTGGCCCTTTGACATCGCCAGCAGCAGTACTCACATCCTTGTCTCATGCTATTGTTTTATGCTGGCCCGTGTGGAGTCTGTACGACCTGTTGAAGCTGGAGAAATAGGCAAGATATTTCTACACCTTTCCACTGTTATTTTATTTAAAAATATTGTGAAATCGAACCACTTTTCCTTGCATTGATTTGTCAGTTGGATGTCATGATGGGAGATTTCCCTTTCTACTTGTGTCTTCTTGTTTTAGCTTTTATCGTTGACTGAATGTGGGTCGAAAGGATGCGTGTGCCCTCTCCTTTGAATGTTATGTTTCTCTTACTCGAATGATAGACCTTCTTCTGTTTGTTTATGTATTATTTCTTCTCTGCGATTGAGTTGCAAGTTGTTATGTTGATTAACTAGTATTTTTGATATCATGGAAGTAAGTTACGATAACTGTGAAGCTCCTCCCTAGCACCCAAGTTGTCTTTTGACATTTTGTTAGCTCCTTCGCAAGTCCCTTTGATAACCTTTTGGCATCGAGAAAGAAAGGTTGTAGGATTGTGTGATCAAGGCTTGGGGCTAACCAGCTTGAGTTTCGGTATTAAACTTTTTGAATGAAAAGGTTGTGTGCAGTGTGTTTTCCGCCTCGCGGGTGTAGACTCTTATACTATCTTTCATCTTGTTTCTAGACTTTTAAGGCCATCCTCAAGAAGTACCTTGACCATGCCTATCAACTTGAATCATAACTAGCTTTTCGGATCAACTAAGCTCGAGGTTTCATTATGCGAATCCTGGTACCTCGTTGACACTGGAATAGTTTTGGTCTAATCCCCTCTCAAAATTATTGCTGATGGCGCTCTTCTATCTTTCCTAACTTGCATTATTTTCTCCCTTGTAATGTTAACGCTATTAATTAATATTGGTCAGTTTTTATGCACGTAATTACTGTAATAGTTTGTGATGGAGATTTCCTTAAATGTGATTGACCTTCGGGAAAAACTCAGCTTTCGTGTGATAATCTTATGAATTCATAGCGGAAGGTTTTGTTTTGATAAAGTCACTTAGAAATTATGTTTGTATCTATTTGTGCGACGGTTGACTGCGTTACCAAGGGTTGCCGTAAAATTTGGTTGTTTTGGGATATGGGTAATTTATTTTAAATTAACCAAACATTAGTATTGTAGTGGAGGTTTGCAAATCCTTAGTGTTATAAAATTTGTTGATGACATTATTGTATACTCTTGTTTGATGGAAACCCCTTCTTTCTCGCATGCATGTCTTGCTGCTACTTGCTTTGTAAGACTTTGACCCTTCTTGGATGATTGGAAAATCTTGTAGTTAATGGTCAAAACTAGTATACCTTGCCTTCGCTTCGAAACTTATGCTGTGTGTATACTCTATTTGATTTCCGGTTTGAAACTCAATTATGCATGACTTTTAGTGTTAATTGTTGAAACCCGTGGTTCCCCTTTCTTGGGCCGATCAACTCTTGTTCTTTTAGAAATATATTATTTTAGTCTATGCGTATGGTACCTTTGATAAATTTTCTAGATGGTTGGTGTATATATATCAAATCTCAATCTTGTAACTATTGTTATTTACTTACTTGATGGGAATTTTGTTCTTTGCTAAATTGTTTATCTCTCCTTATAGGGCCAAGGGCCATTCTCATACGATTATTACTTTCGTTGCTTTTGCTCCTAACTGAAGTACAAGGTCTTCTCCTTCTTTGATTGGCATGATGAAGACTTTATTATAACTTGATGTGTTGATAGTGTTTAGAGGTTTGAACCAATTCTTGTAATAAAGTGCTTCCTTTTCGTGGTATTGTTAGATAATAGTTATGGTGGTTTTGTGTAGCCTTATCTTGCTCAGTTCTCGTGAACTGACTCTTGTAGAAAATTTGCTGCAGATGGATTTTGCGTGTAGATGAGGGATAGAATTGTAGACTTTTGTCATCAACCTCAGTTGAGAAGTTTCTTTGCTCGAAACCTTTTTATGTTGTTCAAATTTTGTTAACGTCCAGTGGAAAGTTTAAAAGAGGATTAATGTCTTAGTATAATGTATTGTGGACTTGTCATCTGAACTTTGGAAACCTTGTATTGTTTGACCATCATTGAAATTATAAGAAAATTTGGTTATTGTTGTTGAGTGACTTGTGGAGTATCAGTATTTTAAGAAATGATGTAATCTTGTTTTGTTCTCATAAATGAGTGTTGCTTCAACTTCGCCTTGAGAATAAATTCTGAGTTAAACCTTGCCATGACTTAGTAATAAAGTGTCATAAGTAAACTAACATGGGATTGTTAAATACTTCTGGAAGTTAAATTAAAAGTTGCATTCAAATAAAGTAATGTAGGGGTCACCAACTTGAGAGCAAGAAATTCTCTAAGTAGACAAGGGCAAGACTATCATTGCAAGTAAACTTTATAACATGATAACCCTAGCTCCTCTAGTGAACATTATGCCTTTCATGGTAAAATTTGTAAAATGACCTAAGGTGAAATGTATCTGTTAATTGTTTGAGGATAATAAGATTTAATAAACAGAGAAAACAATTTTGAAACCACACAATCTATCTCTCAGGCCATTTGGAAAGTAAATTCTTTTACTCCTGATAATACTTTTAGCGAAGCCTAAGTAAAGTTGTTGTTAAATCAGTTAAGAGCCCTAGCTTCAATTTAATACCGACAATAACTAATGAGGTCCTAAAAATGTTTCATCTCGACCTTTCTCCTCTAACCCTTTTCAAGGCACCTTATATCTCTTCTCTTAAGTGTGTTGAACTTAAAACCATGTTGTCTTGTGGGCAAGAATGAACCTTAGTAGTGTTAATGGTGAGCAGATGGCCTTATGGAATTAAATTAGTCCCTTATTAAATAATGGAACTAAACAACTAATTGTCGTAAAGTGAAGACTTTTAGTGAAATTCTCTACAAAGTGTATAAGAAAATAACTCAGTAAGATGAATTTGTGCGAATCATATATTGAATCTTTTTGAAAACATAAGTCACGAGTTAAAGGGTGTTTTATCAAAATAAATAACCTTCAATCATTTCTTATTGTGGCTTGCCCTAGCTGTGAGAGTGTCATGTGGTTGGACTTCTATGTTGTTCTATCCAAAAAGAGAAGTGTATTATCCTTTTGGGTGTGAACGTTTCCGTGCTGACCTTGTGGTCATCCTCGTAACAAGTGGTTCCCAGAGTTGGTTGTAACCTTGTGATGACATGTTGTGTCGTGTTATGTGTCAAAGCAAGTCAAAAAAAAAAAAAGTTATCCTGTATTTCACTGTGTTGTTCGTGTGTGAATTTTTGGGTCGTTACATGGCGACTACGACCTCTATTTGGGGGTTCTTCTAGTCACCGTGTCGATCCACAGTGGTCATGGTATTCGCTATACCGCCTTGTTGTTTTCAAAGACCCTTATTTTTCCTTTTCAGACGAGGGTCATGAACCTCAAGTGGAATAGCCATATAGGGCTTTTGTACCTTGTCGGGCAACAATATATTATTCCATAAAATGTCTACATAGTGTCTATTATTATTATTGTAAGCTTCCCTTGTAATTTCATGCATTGTGGACAAATATTTTGTGTAATATCAATTTAATACCATTCGTTGTCCTAGCTGGACATTTTCATTAAGAATCAATATTTTACCTTGCTACAAGTTCTATATTTTGTGCATTTTTAAGAAATATCCCACAAGGGATATTTCAGTGGTATCAGAGCGGCTTATTCTCCAAACTTCTGTTGGGATTGAAAGATGGGGGACAAAGATAGTGAAGATATAGGGATGGAGGTGATGAAATAATTGTTCGCCAACATGGTAAAGTAGCAGGAGACCACCGGTCTCAATTTGAGCCAACTCACCGGGAGATTAGCATAGGACAAGTCCGATACTCACATGGAAAGAGGACAAATATCAACAAGGGACAATATGGTCAAAGAGGTGAGGGTGGAGATTCGGGACAACGGTCCCCCATTCTTCTACTCAGCCTTTGGGGTCTCACGAACCTTCTTTCTTGAAGGATCCAGAAGTTTCATAGGTACGGAAGCCAAGGGATGTTGTAGATGAGGAATCTTGTTGGGAAAGATACCAGACTTTAAGTGATGGCTTTCGTTACAACATGCCATTCCAGGAATATTGCAAAATGAATATTGGCAACAGGCCTAAGAGAGATTACTAGACACAAGTACCAAAGATGTAAAGGAGGTTGGGATAGATTTCTGTTCCACATTTTGACGATTCTAAGAAGTGTATGGCACAGTCTTGGGTGCAGAAGTTGAAGACATACTTCGACCTGAATCCAATGCGGGAGGAAGATGCAATTAAGGTTGCAATCCTACATCTAGAGGGAAACGCTCATGATTGGTAGCATCATCAGTTGCTTACACAAGGACACATATACATCACGACTTATGCAGAGTTCACAAATAGGCTAGTGAGCAGATTTGATAAGAGGGACCCCGACGGGTATTTTAGAGAGCTGACTCATCTGAGATAGACTGGTTCCATGGATCAGTATATCATTGATTTTTAGAGACTATCGGTCATGGTACCTGATATTATAGAGATGAGGCTGATTTCCCTATTCATAGTAGGTTTGACAGATGCTCTCGCTAGATTTGTGAGGGCATTTGAGCCTTCTTCGCTGCATGAGGCTATTAGGAGAGCTTGTGACCTAGAGCTATCCACTCCTAAGTCGAGGTTTCCACCTCGAGTGCAGCCTAAGGGTTTCCCTTCAAGAACCGGGGTTCGCAGCCGAAGGTACCTCCACCTAGGAAGGATACAACCTGGAGACCATTCGGAGCTAGTGAGGATAGGGAGGAATTGAGGTGAAAGAAACTATGTTTTGATTTCCACACACCTTGGGTCCCAGGACATGATTGCAAGGGCCGAGGGAGGGCCCAATACATAAAGGTCTTCGAGGAGAGTGATGGTGACGAAGAGTTGAACACACAACCATTGGAGGATGATGATGATGAGGTATCAGATGGTGTGGGTGTGGAGCAAGATAGCGAGACCTTCCCTCAGAGACTATCACCACATTGTTCAAGCACCCCAAGTACAAGGCATTAGAGTTAGGCTAGTTTTACAGGATAGCGAGTGGTGGTGGTCATTGATAGTGGGGCAACCCACAATTTTATTGATGCCTCTTTGGTTGAGAGGTGGGGGTTACAGACAGAGGAATTTGAGGGCTTCAATGTGGTTGTAGCCAATGGAGAGTCTATGAGATGCACACGATGGGTTCCCCAATTGAGCATCGCGATGGGTAACTATATAGTTACCAATGATTTCTATATTGTTGGAATTGGAGATACCAACATAGTGCTTGGGGTACAGTGGCTCCATTCCCTTGGTGAATTTCGAACTAACTTCTAGACGATGGAGCTGAAGTTTAAGTCTAAAGGGAGGAATGTGATCTTGAGGGGCTTATCTTCAGGGGCACCCCGAGTTGATACAACCAAGAGGATCGAGAGGATCTATAGGCATGACAAGGTGGATTAGGCAATACACTATTTGGTTTCAAACAAGAAATAGAAGAAGGCCAACAACAATACCATGTGGATATACAGGGCCTATTGGACAAACACAATGCCGTGTTTGGTGACATACCTATAGGTATACCTCCAGATAGGGGATTTGAGCATGTAATTGAGCTCGAGGATGCTAAACTAGTCGTCACTTCTCCTTACCGTCACCCCAAATGGTTTAAGGATGAGATCGAGAAGACTATATAGGAGCTCATGGATATGAGGCATATTAGACTCGAGTTCCAAACACTTTTGCTTCTTCGGTGGTTTTGGTGAAGAAGAAGGATGGGACCCCGCAGATGTGTATTGACTATCCGACCTTAAATAAGAAGACAATAAAGAACAAGTATCCCATACCATGCATTGATGAGTTCGTTGGATGAACTACATGGTGCAATCTATTTTTGAAAATAGATTTACATTCTGGATATCATCAGATCAAATTCAGGGAGTAGGATGTGCATAAGACATCGTTCAGATGCCATTACGGTCACTTTGAATTCTTGGTGATGCCTTTAGGATTGTTTAATGCTCCAGCTACATTCCAGTCTCGCATGAATCATGTGTTCAACGCCACTTGCGTAGAAGTTTTTATTGGTTTTCTTTGATGATATTTTAGTCTACAAAGCAGACATGGGAGGACCATATCGGGAACTTGGGTGAGATTTTGGGGATATTAGAAGCTAATTCATTATATGTGAAAGCCTCTAAGTGCAAGTTCTTCATGACCGAGCTTCTTTACTTTGGATATGTAATTGGTGGGGTACAAACGGTGAAGGTGGACGAGGGAAGATACGGGTAATCCCTGGATTGGCCGCCACTTAGGACATTGACACAATTAAGAGGATTTGTGGGGTTGTGCACATACTACTAGAGGTTCATGAAGAATTTCTCCGGTTAGCTACTCCATTGACCGATTTGACCAAGAAGGGGATTTTGCTTGGAGAGTCATAGCATAACAGTTTTTTGATCACCTCAAGGAGGTGATGAGTTCATTTCCCGTCCTCACATTACCAGACTTCTCCCACTCATTCATTCTAGAGTGTGATGCATCAGAGAGGGTGTTGGTATAGTTCTCATGCAGGACATGCATCCCATCACCTATGAGAGTCAGAAATTGAAACCCATGGAGAGAGGGTATTATATTTACGAAAAGGAGATGTTGGCCATCATGCATGCCTTGGCCAAGTTCAGACAATACCTTGTGGGCAAAAAATTCATGGTTCGTACAGATCACAACAGTTTGAGGTTCTTCCTGGGATAGAAAGAGCTCAATGATTGCCAACAGAGATGGGTGAATAAGGTGCAAACCTATGACTTTGACATAGAGTACACTAGAGGTAAGAATAATATCATTACTGACACCTTATCTAGGAGGCCTTACCTCACTGCTATGATTAGTTCTATGTCTGAGATTACAGCAGATTGGAAGGCTCATATACTTGTTGAGTACTCCAAAAACTAGTTTACCTATGAGATCATGGATGGTAGTATACAGGACGACCGATACAAAGTAGTAGACGATCTCATTTTCTACAAGGATAGAATTTTCCTTATACCAGGATCTAAAATGAAGGAAAAGATCCTTCGTGCAGTACATGATACACCCCTAGCTGGACATCCTGGGTATTTCAAAACATATAGGTTCATCAGGGGAAGATTTGCATGGAAGGGAATGAAGGACGATGTCCTTAATCATGTCAGGGAGTGTATGGTTTTCCAGCAAACAAAATCCAAGCATTCTTTCCCAACAAGATTACTTCAGCCTCTCCCCATTCCTAAACAGAAATGGGAAAGCATATCCATGGAATTTATCACTGGGCTTCCCTTGGTGCATGGGCATAGCTACATTTATGTTGTAGTTGATTGGTTAACCAAGTATGCTCATTTCTTTTCCCTGCCAAAGGAGCACGAGGCGGTGGATGTGGCCCAGATCTTCTACAACAATATTTTTAGGCTACATGGGTTGCCTAAGAACATTGTCAGTGATAGAGACAAGATCTTCATGAGCACCTTTTGGTAGGAGACCTTCCGACTAGTAGGTACAGAATTGACCCCTAGCACTAGCTACCATCCATAGACTGATGGGCAGACAGAGATAGTCAATAAGTGGATAGAAGGCTATTTGTGGAGTTATGTAATAGGACACCAATGGGCATGGATTAAATGGTTACACATGGGTGAGTATTGCTACAATACCACCTACCAGATGAGCATAGGTATGACCCCTTTCGAGCTCTGTATGGGTACGACACCAGGACATTTGTAGATTTGGTATTACCAGATAGCCAAGCTCCCAAAGCTCGAGATTGGTTACAGGAGAACCAGGACATTCTGAAGGCTCTCAAAGAGAATCTCTAGAAGGCATAGAATCAATAGAAGGTATACGCAGATCGACACAAGACAGAGAGGTATTTTGAGGTTGGGGATCTAGTGTTCTTACATTTACACCCGTATAGGTAGTCCTCGCTGAAGTAGAAGGGTGCAAAGAAATTGAAACCATGATTTTATGGTCCGTACCGAGTAGTTCATCAAGTTAGGACAGTGGCATATGAGCTAGAGCTACCGGAGCACAATAGGATACATAATGTCTTCCATGTTTCATGCCTTAAAAAGGTGCTCGGCCTGCATATTGTACCCTCTACGAGCTATCGCCGCTAGATGAGGAAGGTAATGTTGGTGCTGGAACCGGAAACCATTATCGAAACAAGATGGAGGGGGCTTAGGAGACAAGAAATCACTGAGTATTTGGTGCGATGGAAGGGACTACCAATTGAGAATGCTACTTGGGAGGGGGAGCAGATTTTGTAGCATCCTAATTTGTGTTTGCTTGAGGAAAAGCAAATTTTGGGAAGGGAGGACTATAATGTCCCCTTTTTGTAATGCCCCTTCTTCCTAAGCCAAATGGCCCAAGGGCCAAGTCAGACCCAAAACATGGTCAGACCCAAGGGGGTTGTGGATGCTAGAAGCTTGCGAAGGGGCCCCGTGGTTTTAATGTCTCAGTTTGGCATGTTCGGGGTCACTTTTGGACTCGGTGACTCAAAAAGGGGAGAAAGTAATTATAGATACTTTTACATTAGTGGCCCCTCCATGGAATGAAATGTGCTAGGGTTGTGGGGGCTTGTTTACCAAGGACAGGTATATATGGAGATGGGAAAGGAGGAAAAGGCACTTTTTGTCATATACATTTTTAGCCTCCTTCACGTGTAGTTGCTGCTGTTGCGTTTCTATAACTTGTGGAGTCAAATCCCATAGGGACCCTAGCTTCGGTGGTGAGAGACCCATCCCTAGCTAGCAGGACATTCTTCGATAGTGAGAGATCTACCCTAGTCTGTCATTTTGGAGCATTTTTTGGGCCGTGCTACAGAGATATTTCCAGAGGGTCAGAGGAAGGGTTTCGAGGATTCTTGGGGGCTTTCGGGGAAGACAATCAGAGGGGCTCTAGATCCGACTCACGACAGCCATCTAGGTTGGGCGTGACAGCACGTGGAAGGCGCCTCCCTCATTTCCCGACTCCATTCCAAATGTGGTAACTGCAGCCTCTATTTGGGGGTTCTTCCAGTCAGTCGTGTCAGATCCGTAGGTGGCCGTGTTATTCCCTATACCTGCCTTGTTGTTTTCAAAGACCCTTATTTTTCCTTTGTATCAAGAGGGTCATGGACCTCTGAAGTGGACTAGCCGCCTAGGGCTTCTGTACCTTGTCGGGCAAAGCAATATATTATTCCATAAAATGTCTACATAGTGTCTATTATTATTATTGTAAGCTTCCCTTGTAATTTCATGCATTGTGGACAAATATTTTGTGTAATATCAATTTAATACCATTCGCTGTCCTAGCTGGACATTTTCATTAAGAATCAATATTTTACCTTGCTACAAGTTCTATATTTTGTGCATTTTTAAGAAATATCCCACAAGGGATATTTCAAAATGATTGACATTATCAATGATATATTGTGTCGCCAAGATCTCAAAATAAATATTCAAATGGGGGAAATAAATTTATCTTGATGGAGTGAAGCATCAATAGGCAGTTTATCTATAAAAACATTGAATAACCTCTCTGCATGCGGGATGTTGAATGAATAAAATAATCTAAGGAATCCCAAACATCATTTCAATATTTCTTAAGCCTTTCAATATATTTGTTGAATATAATTTTCATATGGGTTTCACACTTAATTCATAATATCCCTTGAAATCAATGGAACCTTTATATTAAACTTGTAATCCATACTTAAAATGGTCATTCTCATACTAAGCCACATTTTTCATGTAATCAATTTCCATCTTGTGTGAAAACTTAAAAAGTGGATAATTTTGGGGAACATAATACAACTCCATCCTTATGCCATCCGTTTTCACATGCTTCATCATAAAAAAGACGATAGACCATTTAAAATTATCATCACTAACGTTTGGGTAACAAAGATAAATCTCATTGGTTTGTGTTTGGGCGATGACTTGGGCGGAAAGATTGTTTGGATAAGCTCATCGAGAGCCTGTTAAGATCTCTCCTTCCTCGAGAGATGTTCATACACAACTGGAGATTCTGGGGTTAGTCATTCATAGAGCTAAGACTAGATTTAAATTCACAATTGTTGGAAGGCTTGCTGGAATCAGATCAAACATCGACTTCGTGAGAGATTGCTGCAGGAGGAAATGGGAATGTAAGGTGGATGTTCGGGAACTTGCATAAGAGGGTTTTCTATTCTATTTTCAAGAGGATTCGGAGTTGCAAAGGTGCTTCAGGTGGTATATGGTTTTACGTAAATGCAGCTCTTATCCTCCACAGGTGGGAACCGGGAATATCACATGCATTTACATTTCAAGCCCTCCTTGTCTGGATCCGACTCAGTGCTCTTCCCTTGAAGTTTCGGGAACCTAAAGTTTTTATGAGGATTGCTCGGTCTATGGGGGTTTTGATTTCTGTCGACTCCACCACCAGGGCCCGTTCTAGATTGTTTTTTTCTCGCCTGTGCATTAGTGTCCCTATGAGTTTGAAAATACCCAAAAGAATCTTTTTGAACTCCATGAATGATAAACGGGAACAGCTGATTGAAGTGGAGATCAAGCCAATTTTTTGCGGTAAATGCAGAAAGGTGAGATATTAGCCGAGGAAGTGCTGTAGTGATGAGGAGCCCCTGTTGGTGAAGGCGGTTAACCAGGTGGATGATGAGTCACGGGAAGATATAGATGATGACAAAGTTTATGCCGATGAGGAGAATGAGTCCGTTAAATGTACAAAGAAATAAAATTTGACTGTCTCGGCTGTGGATCAAGTGCCGGGCAGAGGACGAAGATGGCGATTGTTTGGTGGAGATGTACCGAGGTTCTTCCGGTGCGTGCTCCTCCAGTGATAGGCTGAACCGGTTCTTTGGAGCGGGATGTAATAGTCAATTTAAATTTTGAATCTCGTCATTTCAGGTTTGATGGAGAGTGTCTCGAAGAGGAATGATGGGGTGGACAAGCTGGAGGTTGTTCTCAAGAAGGAAGATGAGGTGACGCATGAAGGATTGATGAGGGGGTCAGCAGATCTTGAGGTGGATGGGGATCGGTGGACAATGGTCCATCCCAAAGCTCGGTTTGTTCGGGTTACATGGGGTGTTTCTTGGGCGATTTCTTGATTTGGGGTCAAGTCTCTTTGACCTGGCCTTTCATGTTGTGTGCGGGGGGTGTTTGTGTCGGTGAATTCGTCGTCTTTTTGGGTCTCTGGTAGAGGTTGTTTCATTTTATTCTTTATTATATCATTTTTTTTCTCCTTTGTATTTGTAGGTTTTATTGTTCCCCTCAAAACGAACTTCTTACCTTATCTAATAAAAAACAACAAGGATAAATATTGTATTTACTCTAAAACAAAAATTCTCTGCAATGGTTTCTACATCCACAACAGTGTATAAAACTTCATTCAAAACTATTTGTGGAGCCTCAATCTAATGTAGCATCATCTCCTCCCTAACAATCTTAGATTTCTCTCTTTTAAGAGGGATGGTTGAAAAATACACATCAATCTAAATACTTCCTTTTACTAAAGAATCCCACTTAATTGATGACAAAATGTTCCATTTAAAATGGAAGTCAATCACCAGAACATTGAAAGACAAGAATCTTCTATGGTAAGTTGCATGTTAGACTAGTATCCTCTAACACATCCTACCATTGAAAATTCTCTATAAATGATAGCACAACATCCCATATGTAGTTGAAACTCTTATACACAACTCATTCATGATATCCTATGTAATTATATCATAAGATGCCCCAAATCCTAACATGTAACTATATAAAAACCATCCATTCAAAATCATGTGGTATAAAATAGATATATCTAGTTGATTCTCGATAAAATATATTCTCAAAATAAATTTCAACAACCTCATTAATGAGGTTCATCACGTAATGGGTTGTATTTCACAATAATGATAGGTGGAGGGGTAAAATATAGGGCACCGAGATAAGAAAGCACTATATTTTTATTCTTAAGGATGCACAACATTTCAATTAGTGGGACTACAATCTTAAAATGGCCCAAAACAACATCCATTTCACATGCATTATACTTGGGAACAGGTGAATTTGAATAAAATGTCATGACTTTAACATGAATGATGTATGAGGCAAAAGCATGTGAAAATGAAATTCCTGAATTGGATGATGGAGATGCAATATTTTTACATGGATCGGTATACTCAGTTTATACTCTTTTCTTTTTGTTTTCATCAAGAATCTTAGAACAAGGAGATTTATTACTCACACTAGTAAGAAAATTAGTCTTTCCCTTCAGCCGCTACAAAAATTTACTTTGTTCTAAAGAATTGAAATATGTTGTGGATTTAGTTTCTTCTTTAGAACAATGAAATTATTCCTCTAACTGTCACTAATGTTTTTATCATTCTTCTCGATTGGATCACCATTTTGATCCTTTGTTACATTTTAATCCTTTCTATTTATCATATTGTAATAATTATTTACTTGAGATTTTGAAACATTAGCAAGATTCAATATATCTTCATCAAAATTGTCTCCCACTATTTATGGTGAATTTTGGTTTGTTAATTATATGAAAATCACCAAAAACTTGGAAGACAACAAGGTTTAACGATCCCTATGTTGACAATGCAATCTCGAGATGTGTGGATGCATCACAAGTATGAGACTCTTGCTTCTAGAAAATGAGAGATACCTGCACACATAAAAATGAATAGACAAGACATATATTAAATAAGGATACGATAACTTTCTTGGTAAAAGTCGACCCCAAGAACCAAAGGGGTTCCTTGAAGGGTGTTAGCTCACTTTACAAACAAGTGAATATGATATGAAAATAATTGACAATGAGGGGATGATTAAAAATATAAAGGGATAAAGAGATATTTCTCCACGGAATAGGTGGCCCAGGTGAGGGCTACAACAAACTTGAAATCCAAGAACAAATCAAACCAGGCTTGTTCAATAGTGTCATATTATTCGCGTATGACTTAATGTTTATCTTCGATGTCTTCAACATTTGGTGTCAAGGAGATGGCACAAAGACTGAGTTCATGTGCAATGTAGAATTGTTCCTAGAATAGTGGTTATGATAGAATGGGGAGGTCTTATATGCTTGTAATTAGATGTGCCTGACTGGTACAAAAACAACTTGAAAACAAGTAGATTAGACAAAGAAATAGATTGATATGTTGATTGAAAATATGTGAAATGTGATTAAAGTGATAAAAAGACAGGGATCAATAGCGATTTGAGTTAATCATTGGAGATTCAGATAAATCTCTGGTGATTACTGTGGAAAAAGTTGATTTTTAAATAAGATTCAAATAAGGTATAAAATAGATGATTTGTGCATTGATTTGAGCTTTAAGATGATGCCTTATCAAAGTGAATACGAAAATAGATGACATAATCTTACCTTAGATGAGGAATATCAAAAAAGGTGTTATGTGTATCTTATAGGATTTTTACAACTTCCACATACATGATGGGGATGTAGGTGATGTCAATATGTTTGTAATGTTGTCATCTATGTTGCTAATGAGTCACAACTTCGCTCCAAATGTATGAGGATCCTTTCCGTAGAGGTTTGATTTTTCTTATATAATTAATAGTGATTAGTTAGAATCACGATGACCCATAAAAGTGAGGAAACCTGCTTCAAAGTGGTTTTAACCACTTCTAAAAGGGTTCATTTAGGTATGGGATGAGTAAAGATTATTAGGAAGATCTTGAGGATGTTTGGAGGTTAGACGGTTAGGGAAAAAATTGGCTACAATGAGTTTTAGGTGGTTAGGGTGATTTTGGTAGCTTAGGATGGGTAGAATAGGTTTGTAGTGAGGGTAAGATAAGATTTATGGGGGTGAGGACATGGTTTTAATAATAACAAGATAATTAAATTTTTTGTGTGTGAATGTGATGATCATAGATAAACAATGTAGGTACCAAAAATAGGTGTCTACATTTCACCTTTTTGTCAAGTGGTTTTGATAGACAAACCACTGGACGAAAAATGAGTGGAATGATTATATTTGTGTTGGGTAGGTGGTCCCTCCTCTAACTTGGCGTCATTGCAACAAAGTGTAATGGTTGCCGATTTGAATAGGTTTCTAGATGAGATAGGCTTGTGTGTTGGTGTGTTTCAATTTAAGATGTTCAAATACTTGGCACACAAAAAAATTTCAACAAAGCTAGACTTGTGCGACCAAAGATTCGGGTGATGGGGGAAGCAACAAGTTCTCAAACTATAGACATATGAATCATAAGAAGCACCTATGAGAAAAGGTTCCTTAAAGTGTATAGTATCCATAGTGTATCAGGAAACACAAACTCGATATAATGGATGTTACCACAATGGTGGGATTATGCGACCATGAAGTCAAGTGATAGGGGATCCAAAGGGTTATCTCCCTATATATGACTTGATAAAGACAAAGGAAATAAGTTTTCCTAAAAGGATGTGAAATATGAGATGAATTTGATAAAGACAAGGTCCGTATAGATTTATTGATTTTAGTTTTTGTAAAGGGTCTTGGGGCCCAAAAAAAGAAGCATATTTTTGAATAATGTACAATTTTTGACAAGGATGACTAAAATCATGGTTTGGTGAGGCTTAGAGGCTAATCAATGATGTTTTTTTAGTAAAGTGGAGGTTAAGGCTAGGGATTAGCCTAGGTCCCTAGAAATTTGACAAAAATCATCGGTGATTAGCACAATTGCTAACAATCGGGTGGGAAATGATATTTTTGATAAAAGGTATTTTTGAGGTTTTTGAGGTTCATTTTAGAACTAAAAACCCTAATTTCTAGGTTTTTCAATGGTTTAATGGGATGGAGGTACATGGAAATGTGCAAAAATGAAAGAGGTGGGTATGGGCTCATGTAGAGGCTGCATTAGAGGGTGGTACTAATGGAAGGGATGAGTATTATAGGGTGGCATTTATAGAGGCCACTATAGTGAGTTTTGAAGTTAATAAGGCATCGTTGCTAGCTTAATGGGCCACATTGATTATTCCGAGAGAAAATGTGACTAGGGTGAGAGATGGGCTGAGCAAGTAGCTTACTATTATAGATGCAAAGATCAGACATGCTAGAGATGATAGAGACCAATATAGATGAGACAGATAAGCCTTGGAGAAGGTATTTTGAGTGAAAACCCATTGATCTTAGGGGCTGAGCTATATGAATCTAGATCTCATACTAGTGGTAAGATGGGGCCACCTGGTGTAGTAAAAAATCACGCACTTACTACTATTATTATACCGCCAATTATTTTATTCTATATATGGATCTTGCGTAAGAAAATTATTCACTAATCACCCATCATGTTTTCTAGTCATCACTCTTGTTGGTTTTTTGGTTATACTGACTCACTTACTCACACATTTCAGAAGGTTTTAGGATCTTGTATCTATCACAGTTCACTCAATTGTCATCTCTAGTCTTTAACTAAGGATTCTAGATAGGGATTAGGGCGTCTAGGGTTCATCCGGTCTTGATTTCTAGCCCCTCTGGTCCCTGTCACACTTAGTTTTACTTTAGACATTCGAGGTCAATCTTTATGGTTTTCACTCCCATCTCCATAGGTATTTTTTGGCATGTCAGGTCATTAGTGTAAAAATTTGAACAAGATATCCCTATATAAAAAAAACTCCACAATATCTTAAGCGGAAAATATTCTACTAAGGGTTAGTTATCTACATAGTGAAAGGGACTACATTTGGGCACTATTCTGCATCACACACTGCATAAGAAGGGGTGTATTCATTCTATTCAAACCACCATTTTTCATTTTATCTAGCTATTTTCCCGCTGATTTTACGTTATTGGCACTAGGGAACCCTAGGCACATTATTGCACACACAAACACATAGAACTACATTGGGTCTAAGATGTAATACAATGCTCAATCATAATTCCATCTATTCAATAGTTGAGGATAGTCCAACCCATTCATTTACATATTTATTTTTTAGGGTTTTGATGATTTTGTATGGGGTCTTGTAGGTGATTATTCCAAATGCGACACAACGCTGACTAAAGGTGAAGTATTACAAAGACTTAAGGACCATACCAGACTCAAATTTTGAGCTACTCTATAGACAGGTGTCCAAATTCGAGGTTCATTGCGAGATCATGTTCCATCATTTCATCACTCTACTTAGTCCCAGATCATTACGAGGTAATTCAAAATAAGGTAAATACCCTTCCCCTTTCATTTCATTTAATTTTAATTACAAATTATATTATTTAGCATTTACATTTGATTATATCTCAATCATTACATTTATGTACTTCTTATATTCTTAATAAAATCCATATTTTATAGAATAATTTTGGTGAACCCGCATGTTATAAAAATTAGCCATAGGATCCATAACAACCCTGAATGGATAAGGATATCTCATCTTCTTGTCTCTTCATCATACCTCAGGTGAGTGTTAATCCCATCTACGATGAGGCCACCATCACTGAAATTGATTCCCTTTATTGTGATGTTGCTATACTAGATCATATTCAACAAAACTCTTAGAAAACAAGTTCCATGTACCTAATATATTTGAAAATTATACTATTGGCATTGTTATTTTTACGATTAGCTTCACTCATTGTACTCCATGTTATACTGTTAGCCATGACCCTCCTTCAAACATTTCTAAGGAAATTCTAGATGAATTTATTATTGATTTCATGTTTGGTCTTGAAAATGGTACATCTGTGCATATTGATTCTCCTTTTAGTAAGACCACTACTATAGCTACATCTCATGATTCTCCTATTTTTGATACTGATTATCATAATTCATCATGTATTAATTTGCATACTCTTTCATTCTATGTTGATGATCCAATTGATGACATGATAACTAACATATTCATATCTGAGTATTTATCTAATTTCGATGAAGTAATTGATAGCCATCATTCTACTACTCTACATATTACTGAGTGTGACTCTCCCCCTCCTTTTTCAGGTTCTCGTGAGGTTGTATCTAATATTGTGCATGAGTCACCTCCATCCATTACCTCATCTACTCCTACTACTTCACCTCCACCTATCGTTCCATCTCCATCTATGTCACTTCATCTCTTAGGGATGTTTCTGATGCTAGTCCTACCCATTGTATGGGTGTTCCATTTTCTTCATCACCTATATCTTCTTTGGCACATATACTTAGTGTGTCTTTAACATCATAATCTCTTTTGTCTCCTGTATATGTACCTATGATTACTCACAATAGCAAGTTGCAACCACTTAACACATTATTTTCATCCTCTACTATCCCTTCACAAGATATCTTATCTCTCATGCATGTTGTTAGTCAATTACAATCTCAAGTTTAGTCATTTTCATTAGAAAGAAAGGCCTACTATGCTTCCATTGATGACAATTTATCGTATAGAAACCTTATTCCTAAGAATATCCATAACTCAACATTCCCTAAGGATTTTATCATGCCTACTTTTTCATGTTTTGATGGTACTGGAAATCCTTAGCTACATCTCAAAAAATATTATATGGCTATGGCTTCATATTCTAATGATCAATTATTGCTTAAATCATTTCGTCATAGTCTTATTGATGATGCTTTCCAATGGTATACTCACATAGCATTCAGATTTATTAACAGATATCATGAGATGGAGGAGGCTTTCCTCTATCACTTCATCATCAACAATGGCCCTAGAGTTACCTATGATCATCTCCCTACTTTACATCGAGGGTAGAACATAACCTATCATGGACTAGATCTTACAATTGAATTCTTGTATGCACCAATAAGTATTTCAATTTATTGATTTAGAGACACAATTTATCTTTTGTCGTGGTTTGATTCCCACACTAAAGTAACTCTTGAAATATGACACATGCAAATCATTCACACTTCTATGCTATAGAGTTATCGATCTAGAACAATACCTCCTTACCACACATGTTATAGATCCTCCACATCCAATTACTACTTCTACACCATCTAGTTGGACTCCATTATGATCAGTTGAGCATCCAACATGATTTCCATCTCATCCTCGGAAGCAAGCTCAACCTATTACATCAAAGAAGCATCTTTCTTCTCTTATTCTATAACAAGCTACACCTCAACCTTCTACATCTGTGTCACGTGATCCATTGCATTTCTCTCATCACGCTCGACCACATGATGTACTAGGTGTTTTAATTTATGATCATTTAATTGAATTAACTTCTAACAAGCATCATCCCTAACATCATTTACAACATTAGCGTGATCGACCATATTGTAATTATCACCATATCAATGGTCATAGGGATAATAATTATTTATACCTTCACAATCATTTGCAACAATTAGAGGATAAGGGCATCATCTCCTTTGGATCTCTCTCACATAATCGGTTGGTATATCCTCTCCCTCACTAATGAGATACTATTTCAGTTAAGTTATTTACTCCTCCTAGTGCTAAGGTCATCATTCATCCATCGGAACAGATGGCCACTCATGCACACTCTCCATTGTGTCCATCCATCATTGCACCATCGCATCCACCTCATCCATCTCATATACCTCATCCATCACATCATACTATTGCTTCACATTTGATTCCACATCCCTCAGCTTTCACACCTCTCACCACTTCTCTATATGACATTCATTTTGGTTCGTATGCTCGTGTTGCTTCCATTCCACATGCTTCCACCACTTCGTACCGCCTTGGTCTTTAGTAAGTGATTATTATCACCTAACCCCTTGAGGACACACTTGTGTTCTTATGGTTATTACATCACTATTGAGGGATCTATTACAATAATAACCTCTCTTCACGTTCTCTATTTATTCACCTAGTGCACCCTATCAAATCATCTCCTGATGACACACTCTTACATTACATGGTTCATTTTTGATTGCTAAGGGGTCTTATCTAAATGATCTCATCATCTATATACTGGGGGGCATTAGTAATCTCTAGCCCATTTTGATCCTACTAACATACGTTTCATTACACTTTTGATGAATATAACATAATTTTGATCATTTATCACAAGTTCATTAGATACATCATCCATTATCATCTACACTATAACATCATCATATTACACATCACTCAAAAACCATGCATTAAAAATCAATTCAACAAATACAAACAATATATAAACACATCAAGAATCATATATAAGTAAGATCAATCAGATAAATCATACATCATCATCACAACAAAAGATCAATATAGAACGAATATAATTATCATCTATCGATAAATCCGTATTTACATATCTATTGTAATCATAATTACAAAACATATCATCACTAGGGGAAACTCCCCTACATTTAATACATCAATATAACTCATATCTCATCATCACTATCACTATCCAAGTACTACAATTTCTATGGAACTAGAAGCATTTCCACTAACTCAATACCACTGATCGCGACCCCTATACCTCTCCACATGTCTATGTAATAGTGCATTATCTGTATACTACTCAACAAAGTGACTTTATAATGTGATAAATTATGCAAACACATCCTATGCTAATGGATCACCACCCGCGGCCTCTCTAGCTCATCGTGTCTCCTCGCATGCCTCATCCCTCTTACTCAATACCATAGTATACATTGTTGCTGCTATGGCCACCGGCTCAAACAAATGGGCATGCTCCCCTGTAATGTCATCCAAACACTCTAACATTTCTCCATCCACAAGAATGTTGGTCAACACATTTTGCATCAATGTATGGATAGATGTGTCCATAATCAAGCTCCGATACATGTCACGTGACAACCAATAACTCAACACACTAGGAAACCATAACCATCACATAAGCAAATAACCAATCATATAATACAACTATCTAGATACTCACGCTCTTTTATCATTGTTGCTACATTTTTGGGGGAATGTTCTTTCCCCCGCACTTTGCCTCCTTGTGGTAATCCCACTACATCCATAAATAATGTAAATAATAACACCCATTAATGCATTATCCACCATGCATGGTATGCCTCTGTGCACCCCACATCATCCGCATCAATCGGCTCTATGGCTGCATCGGCCTCGTCTTACCTTGGAGGTACTATGTACTCTCATGTGGGCCTTGGTCTAGCTCTAAACCTCCTAGGTGATCTAATGGATCGTAACCACACATATGGATCTGGGGGAACATCCTGGGCCATAAACTATCGCGATATCCACTCCACCTAAAATAATTTGGTCACAACTCAAAACCAATCCTCCAACCACATAGTCCTCCATATTTATTGTAACTCTATAATATCCTCTGATCATCCTCCATAATCTTCGACATGGCCTCTATATCACTACCTCTTGGACTATTCAATCTATCAAGGCTCTATAAGTATCAATATCCATACTCAACCCACATACTCCAACCTATCTCCCAAAAAATATTTCTGGCCTAGCCCACTCTACTTGGGGACCACCACTTGGTCTCAATACTGCTATATGCTCTTAGGCCCAGAGATGTAAAAAGTAGTCGTGCCAATACCTCCTCCATGCTCCTTCTGTGTAAATCTGTAGAGATTTCTATATAGGTGGGCCAACACAAACATTCCCATTCATACATAGTACCAACCTCCTCTATCCACTGGTAACTTTCGTTCATCTTATATAAGATTGCCACACTACCTCCCTCCACTACAATTGATGATGCAATAACCACAGATATAAACTTCTACAAGTCTAAAACTCCTGAGCTCAAAATCACATCCACACTAATATGGGCTTTGGCAGGTACTCGAGTACCCCCAAAAAAATTCCTAGTGACCGCATCTATCTCTCCATGTTCTCCACGGGCATGACATGTACCCTGTCCTCGGCAACCGGTAATCATAGTATGTAATATACATCCTCTAGTGTGAATGTCCTCTCCCCTATAGGTATCCAAAACATAAAAGTATCCATACACCATCTCTCACATAGAGTAGTTAACATAGGAATATTATGGGGCATATACCCCATCCTAGCTATGTGTTGCAGGATGACATGGTCCATAACCTTCCAATCATCATCTGATAAACCTAACCTAAGCAAAGTACTCAAATGTCGACCACCGTAGAACTCCCTAGAATGGATATCCCTTCATAAAACACCAAACAATGCGTAAGAACATTATAAATAGGAAAACATTAACATTTATGACATAACTACACAAAAAAAATCACATTTACACCACTTAGTATTGACTACACAATTTCGAATAGGGCCACCAGGAGAAGGAAACTAGTGCCCAAAGACGGGAAATCCTTTTTAAGGTCACTAGTGCCTTCAACGCTCTTATCTAGGTCTAAAACGCTGAGAAAAATAAAATTCCAAATTTCACAAATCTTTTCTAAAAATCACTATTACACATGCATTTAAAAAAATTTCCATAGTTACCAACTCTATTGTCATACACGATGTTATTGAAGTTGCTAACATCTTATAATGACTATCTCATACTTCTCTCACTTGTGGCATCTGTTGACAATTTTTACACTAGTGCAAAAATGGGCAACTCAAAACTTTGTCGTTACGATGAATGTCATGGGTGAAGTATACCTAAGCTAAAGAAGTTCTAATGTTATTAGTTACTACTGAATTAATTAATGATTAAGTGAAATCTATAGCTATGTGTGCTATTACAAAATGTAACAGATCACATATTCTACAATTTCATGATACCTTCAGCAAAAGAACACAAGGGCCTCGAAGGACATCTGTGTTGTCTTGATGAAGACACCAAATTATAGAGTAGGTGAAGTGTTGAGTTTTGGGACAACAAACATAAGTGCAGATATCATAAAATTAGAGTTCATTACTGAATGTTACAAGTTCTCATTGATGTTCTTTCCTTCATGATTAAGACATTCAATTTAATGATTGAGTTGTTTAGTTTGTCATAAAATCCATACAGAAAGCTAAAATGCAGGAAGAAATATACAACTCATTTTTAGAATTCAATGTTTTATTTACAAGGAAGGTCAAATGTTTCCCACACAAGCCATGGGATGTAACTGAAAAGTAAAGTACAACTACTGAAGTAAGAGGTACACATGCATGAAAGAGAAAGTAAAGGAGTATGAGTGAACCCATCATTTCCTTGGGGTTTCTTTCTTTGATTGAAAACATCTCCATTTCCAGCTTCTTCTTCATCTCCATTGTAGAAGCCACCATGTGCACGAAAAGAAGAAAAGGATAACTATTAGTTATGAGCTCAGGGATCGATTCATATTCCTAGACTTTCCTAATTCATGCATATGAATCTCTAATAATAGGAGATGTAATTTACTTGAATATCAAACTCCATACATGCTTTATTCACTCAGATATAATGAAGGAAGAGAAAAGAAAAGAAGAAAACATGGACAAAAGAGAGGAAAAAAATGTAAGTATTTTCTAACTATTTTCCTAAGTGTGTGAGTACGAGTTATAAACCAATGAAAAATAAAAATTCATTAGTGCATGCATAAAAATGAAGAATGTAACTCAAGGTTTTAGTAATCATTATGAAGTGGAAGAAGTTACAGTACAGAAGAGAGACTGGGAGATAGAAATACATATTTTAGTTTGCTACAGAAGGAAGAAGTAGAATTTGAAAGTTGATGTTTGGCTAAAAAGAGAAGGTTACAGTTGAAAAGGAATGAAGACAAGATTCTGGAAAAATTTTGCTAGGGCTTCACCATGAAAAATCAACGTTTTAGATTTTCCAACATGCCAGAAATACTACTATCAAGGAAATAAAGTATTTAAGTAAAAGAAATAAGTTACTGTATTTCAACAAAGCATCTGAATCAAGGCTTATGCCTGAAAATGGTGTTACAATCAGATAAAGAATTGTTTACAATTTCTAGAAAGCCACTTACAAGATACAAAACATCTTAAGTTCAGTTTTAGTTACAGTTTTCATTTCTCATAATCAAATGTTTCAAAGTTATTCACAACTGAAATAAGAATGATGTCTAGTACAGAGTTGCAGAAAGGAGTTTTCAATCTTCAAAGCACAAAGTATATTTTGGATCTAAATATGCATAGGATGAAGGAGATAGATCTATTAACATAGAGAAGAAGATATACAAATAAAATCTCAATGGAAAAATCCAGATCCAAGTATAGCAAAGCAAAATATGGAATACCCAGAATGTAAACTATCTAGCAAACCCTCCATAGTCGGTTCAAAGAAAGCTAACAATAATAACCAAGAAATTTATGGTGACACAAGCTTATCAATATCAAGAAAAATAGAGTATTCATACTACTAAGCCATTCATAAAAGGGTGAATCTAGAGTTACCTCTAACCGTTGTCGGAGAAGTTCAAATGATAATGAATGAATCCTCAAAATTAAAGGAGCCACGAATTCTAACCAGAGCTTTCAAAAATGATCAAGAACCAAAGCCATACAAGTATGTATTCACAGTTACACAGAAACAAGCTCCAAGAGAATGACTATGGTGGCCAATAGACCACAGAGATCTTGAAAATAGAGAAGAATCGAGCTTCAGAACTCACCATGGAGGCCATTGCAAAGACCAAATGTAACCAAGATGGGTATTGAATAATCAACAATAACACCCCATAAATGTTTAGAAGCTCTAAATAAATCAAACATATGAAAATATAGATCACGAGAGTTTAGGAAACCATTTTGTAGAAGGAACTAAGCTCAAAACTTCAAACAATGGCATCAAGAAAAAAATTTTCCAGGACTTTGCCCGCATAATGTAAACCAAATGAAATGTGCATAAGGGTCGAGCTATTCCTTATCAAGGAAACTCAAGAGGTGAGTTTCAACATAACTCAACCATGGTCAGAAATCAGTGGCTCAAGATGGAAAGGAAAAAGATCAAAGGCGAAGGATTGATCTCCAAAATCAATGCGAACCACTATGGGTACGATGACAGTGCCATATTTAATTTCTAGGTCTGAAACCCTAACCAACGGTCAAAAAATCCAACCGCCATTCCAAATAAGAGTTAAAACATCCACGATGGAGGAGAAAAAAGTACACAGATCAACGTTCACAAATGGATCACCAAAATTGAATCAAAATTTGTCAGGTCAGAATAATGGTGGTCGAACTTAGTCCAATTTGCCAAATTTTCAAATTGTAAAACTTCAACCCGCAGGCCAGACAAAGATACGTGTCATCACCACAAAAAAAGTGGAGACCAGGGGTTTTTCATATTTGAAACCTTTTGCAGAAAAGTTAAAAGTTCCAAAATTTCCCGCAAGCCCGAGCCTTCGCTAAGACATTCAATATCAAGAGAAAATTCAAAAATTGATTCCACGTAGTATCAGCAAAATGACGGGTTTTCTCAAAGTTTTGTGACTTTATGCAAATGGGGTTAAAATTTCAAGTTATCCTGTAGGCCCACGATTCCCCTGAGTAGGAGATCAGAGTAAATGTTGACTTTAAGGATCAAAGCGGAAGAGTTTAAAATGCCAAAGTTGCCCACAATCCTGAAAATGAGCCAAGGGGAAAAAAAGCCACAAAAGGTCTTCAGTAGGTCTACAAAGGACTTAAAATTTTTAAAATTTTTACCCACATGCCTGTAAAAGAAAATCAGGCTGATGAAATTATGGCATCAATGATCACCGAAAAGGTAAAATTTTAAACTAAATTCTTTCAAATGCAAAGGCCGACACATATATACATGTATGTATTTATCAAGGGTGGCAAAGATTAAAATATTATGTCATGTATTTTTCTAAGTCCACAAGAATGGCCAAAAATTAGTTGAAGACAAGTGTATGGATCGAAGTTGTCCCCACAAAGTGGTCTGGATTATTTTGCGAATTTTGCAAGTGTTGTAATTATTTTTCTCACAAACATGGAGGAGTATTTTTGCATGCCTTCACAACAGGACAAAATAGAGAAGAAGACAGAGTTGCATATTCATGGAGAGAGACTTGCCTAGCAAGCAATTTTATTTTTAGCAAGTTATTCATCCTTCTCTTCTTAAAAATAGAACAGTCAACTTCATTTTGATTATATTGTAATTAAGGCTAATAATGCCTATTTGTAATTGCATGCTCTATTTTTATTCCTTATGTATTATTAAATAAAGGATAAAAATAAGATGCATGGGCGAGTACAAGCCTTAGGCTTTTTTAGGAAGAGGGTGAATTTTATTTTTGCTATATATTGTGTGCCTTTGCAAAGCACAAGGGAACTACTGGAGGACTTTTTGGATATAGGAGTACTAAAGCAATTTTTTCAGTTTTTCCTTCTGAGTGTGAAGAATTTCTGCGTTACCAATTATTTGCAATCTTGTGTATGTTTCTATTAGTCTTGTGAATGCAAATTCCTTGATCAATGATCTTTCCCTGCTACAAATTCAGTATTTTTTGCATAATTTTAATGAGCATGTTAACTTATCAGTGTTGTTGTGATATTTTTCCCTCAGTAAAAAAAAGTGTTTGCCCTTAAATTCTATAGAAAATTGTTGGTTCGTGCACCCAAAATCCTTCACATATAAATTGTGCATATACTTAGTCAAAGCCCTCATACAAATTTAGTGTATCACCTTAGTTATAATTATTTTATAGTCATCTTTTACCCTAAACCCTAGAATCAATTTAGGATACATCAACAAGGAACCGGCCTTGATACCAGGAGACTCACCTCAAAATAGGTATACCCATAGACCTGAGGTGTTTCCATTGTATCTACAAAAGATAGAGATCAAATTTTGCAAGCTTAGAAAACTTGCAGGCATCTCTCTATAGGGTACACTTTTAAGAGATAATAGTTTTTGGCATGCACGGTGGGAGCACGAATCAGATTTGCATGCAAGTTACAAATTCTATAGCAGATCTATAGTAGATTTACAACAATTACAAAGTCACTTTCGGGAGCAAGTTGCATAGTTTATTTTAAAGATTTGAAGATCTTTTGGTGACTCCACAAAGCTGATTTCAGACTAGTATTGTAACATGTTCCATGCCTAAAGTGAATACAAGATCATTGGTAAGAGGAATTCCTCCCGAGTTTGTTTCTTTACCCTTGAATTCTGCTAGAAGGAGAAGAGTTGGTAATACTTTACCTTATAATAGACCTGATTTTGATAACCCTCCTCCTAATATTCCTTCACCACGTATCAATTTATCTATTAACATCCAAGTTTTTCAAATGGCTATTCAACCACCAAGAAATTTTGTGACCTTTACTAATGGCAGTCCATTAGTAATCCCATTTTATCATGACATTCCTAATGCTACCATGAAAAGTTTGCCATCATTCACGGGTGAAAATCAGGTTACACCTGTTGAACATATCAAAGATATTGTAGCCTTATGTGTAGTCCATAATATCACTCATGAAGACGTATCTTTAAGACTTTTAGCTGCATCTTTTAAAGGGAAGGCCTTGTAATGGTATAGAAACCTAGAAATTGGAAGGATAAGAACTTGGGATAACTTAGGTGAAAAATTGCTGAAACATTTCTAGGATAATTCAGATCATTTGTCTCTCATTGAACAGTTGTCTACTATTAAAAGAGCTCCCAATGAGTTTATGTCCAGTTTCAATATCCATTTTTCCGAACCTGGGAAAGAATTCTAATAAGTGTTAAGCCTTAAGTTGATCATGCTTTCCTTTATTATCTTAGGGCATTAAATAATGATATCTCAACTATGATTCAATCAATGGGGGAGAGACAATCCCAACAGCCTACGATATCACTATCCGAGCTGAAAATAGTCTTATTCAAGCTGGAAAATTGGCACCAAGGCCTTCAATGCCCTTTTCGGTAGATTTAGCACCTATTCCTCAGCTTATTACAATCATAGAACCTACTATTATAGCTCCATCAGATGATGTATTTAAAGCTTTGCAAACTATGGGAAATAAATTGACTTCGATTGATAACAGAATTGCATTATCTAGCAGACCCTATCAGGCTCCTTATCAACAAAATCAATAGAATGAACAAAACAAGAAACCCTATCAACAAAATCAAAATTATAGGCAGCCTTACTAGCAAAGGCAGTTTGACCCAAAGGCTCCTAGTTCATATAACGCTTTAGTCCTAGTTAATATGGCTACAGAAGAGTGGTGTCAACCTTGCAATCAACCTCATTCAACTTGCAACTTGCCCAAATGCTTTTCTGAATCTGAATCTTGTTACACAACCTCAATCTGAAACATTGTTCATGCCTCAAATGGAGGGTGGGCAGCAAGAAACTCATGTTCAGAAGACACCTGAATAGAATTTAGTCAGTTTTAATGAGGAGGATTTCATTATAGTCACTACTAGGACTCAAGGGAAAGTTGTAGAAATTCAAAAACAACAAAATAGGCCTATCCTACCTACTGTCACTGATAAGACAACATCTACAGTTCCAAAGTCAACCAACAACCCTGTTATTCCTAAAAACAACAAGTGTTCCAGTTGATAAAGGCCATCAAAAATAGCTACAACTTGATCCAAGAAGACTATTTATACCTCAAATATCTAAGGAAGTCAAGAAGCAGAATAAGTTTTTGCTAAGGCCTACTCTAAGACAGTTGAATCCGTCTCTAAAATAGTTGCTTCTTTTAACATTGTTGATGTAATGAAAAATCATAATGTTAATATCTCAATGTGGGATGCTCTAAGTATTCTTGGAAAACAAGATTTACTCTCTCATGAACTAGCTAAGCTGCAAATTTCTTCAAATACAATAGAAAAGGAAGTTCAGAAGAAGACATGGTCCTTGGAACGTTTGAACAAGACCACATTAAAGAGGTTAAGTGGATGGTTCAGAAAGTTTTGAATGCTCATGACATCAAGAAACCACCACCATTTTATTTATCACTGATTATTGGAGAACATCTAGTTCATAATTGCATGGTGGATAGTGGTGCAAGTAACATAATTATGCCAAAAGCAATTGTAGAAAAATTGGGTCTATGTAGTATGAGCCTATAGAAAGGAGTGTCTTATAACTTGATGGAACTACAACTAATACAATTGGCATAATAAAAAATTTAGAAGTGACGTTACATGCTTGCCCAAATGTTTCTATTCTACAAGATGTAACTATTGTAGATTTTCCTCCATACTTTGCTTTATGCTTATCTAGAGACTTCACAACAAAAATAGGAGGTTATCTCTCTTCAGATTGGTCCTTATTTTTCACTACTCATTATGGTACCAAAGTTACTATCAATTCAGAGCCATTGGCCAGATTTCACATTGAGCCTCACTCTTCAAATGCAGTG
Organism: Taxus wallichiana var. yunnanensis; assembly: GCA_018340775.1. NCBI lineage: Eukaryota > Viridiplantae > Streptophyta > Pinopsida > Cupressales > Taxaceae > Taxus > Taxus wallichiana. The sequence continues at coordinate 311,993,341 of CM031237.1, forward strand.
GCTAATTATTCATCCCTAGATCAGTTTGATTTTGATGAGGTAGCTCATGTTTCAGCATTAGATGGTGTTTCTAACATGTTTATGGATGAAAAGACAGTGGAAGAACATGCTCATGATCCTTTTAAGGAATTTGAAGAACACTTTTTTGGTGTGTATTGTATGCATGAAGAAAATACACCACTTCCCTTACTATCCAAAACAGAAGATTCAACAAAAGGGATTTGGAAGCTTCATTTTGATGGAGCTAAGAACAAGAAGGGACATGAAGCAGGTTTGATGCTCACCTCCCCAACAAATGAAAGGTATTTCTCAGCTTTGAGTCTCCAATTTTCATGTACTTGTAATGTAGTTGAGTACGAAGCATTACTTCATGGCCTACTTTGGGCCAGAAAGAGAGGTATCAACATGCTACAGATTTTTGGAGACTTTGAGTTGGTTATCAATCAAGTAAGAAATTTCAATGTTTGTAAGAATCCATTAATGAAGTCTTACAGACATAGAGTTTCAAACTTAATGGAAGATTTCAAAGCTATTAACATTCAGTCTATTCCTAGAGCTGAAAATAAGCATGTAGATAGGCTTGCAGTAGTTGGGGCTAGTTTTGAAGTGCTGGAACAGATTGAAAATAGCAAAATCCAACCTCATATAAAGTTAATTTTCAGGCCCTCAATACCTGATAATGATTCAAATTGGAAAGTTTTTGAAAGTGATGATCAAATCTACAGGTTTTTGTAGCAAGAAGATGAGTTTTCTACAGTTAATCAGGATAAATTAAAGCACTTATATGGTGACCAAATTGTTTAGTTGAAGACAAATAAACTGCCTTGAGGTCTGGTCACATTAGAGGACATCTTCAACACTAATGATCAGTTAAGAAAGGTCAAGACTAAAATGTCAACTCATGCTGATAATTACAAAGAGATCTCGGTTGATGAAGGGAAAAGTTATTTCTTGGAAAGGTATGTTCCTTAACTGAAAAGTATTCATTTATTAATCTTTGCAAGGAGTTTAAAGATGTCTTTGCTTGGAAATACCAAGATTTGAAAGGATTTGATCCCCGTTTAGCATAGCATATAATTGAGTTACATCTAAATTCTAAACCTGTTAGATAGAAATAGAGGCCTGTGAATCCCAAAATAGATCCTCTGATGAGGAAAGAATTATCTAAGTTGATTGAATCTGGGTATTATCTTTCTAGTTAAGCATTCAAGTTGAGTATCCAATATTGTTCCTATTAGGAAGAAGAATGGTGAAATCAGACTATGTGTAGATTTCAGAGATCTTAATAAGGCTTCATTAAAAGATCATTACCCACTCCCAAATATGGATCAGATTCTAAGAACAGTCTTAGGTTTAGATAGATTATCTCTTCTAGATGGTTATAGTGGATATAATCAGATTTTAGTCTGGGAAGAAGATAGATATAAAATAGTTTTTACCACCAAGTGGGGTACTTATGCTTACAAAATAATGCCTTTTGGTCTTTCAAATGTTGGTGCAACGTTTCAACATGCAATGGACATGGATTTTTGCAGCTTATTAAATAAATGCATCCTTGTTTATTTAGATGATGTTACTATATTTTCAAAAGATTCTGAAGAACATCTAATGCATTTAAGGAGAATTTTCAGTTGTGCAGGCAATTTGGAATATCTTTGAATCCACTGAAGTCTATCTTTTCAATACATCAAGGCAAGCTACTTGGCCATATTGTTTCTAATCAAGGTTTAGCAATTGACCCTTTTAGAATCGAAGCCATATCACAGCTATCATTGCCCCATCATAAGAAGGCATTACAGAGTTTTTGGGAAAAATCAACTTTGTTAGAAGATTTGTTCTAGATTTTGTAGCATTGGTTAAACCACTCATAGCTATGCTAAAGAAAGAGAAAAATTTCTCTTGGACCAGTGAAGGGAGAGAAGGATTTGAATCAATCAAAGAAGTTATCTCTCAAGCTCCTACTCTTACAAATCCAAATTTTGATAAATATTTTATAATGTATGCACTTGCATAGGAGCTGAAACAATCTCATCTATCTTGACTCAATTCAATGATGAAAATATTCAACAACCTATTACTTTCTTTGGACAAAGCTTGCATGATTATCAAACAAGGTACACATTTCTTGAAAAAGAGTTACTTTCAGTAGTCAGAGGATTAAATAATTTCAAGTATATGCTTTCGAACAATAAAATCCATGTTCTTGTTTCTCATCTAAGTGTGAAAACATTCCTACTAAATAAGGAGTTGAATGAGAAAAGAGCAAACTAGATAATGAAGGTCATGGAGTATGATGTTGATATTCGGGTTCTAAGATGATTCAAGGAAAGGTTTATGTGAACATCTAATTGCTGATATGGAAAAACAACAAGTTACAGAACCAGATGATTCAAAACAACATGCTGAAATTGCGTATCAACAATAGAAATTATGGTTCAACCAGAAAATCAGCAACCTGAGCTCATTTGTGAGATTTAGGAATCAAGATGGATGACTGATTTGGTTAACTATCTACAACATGGGACCTATCCGAAAGGTATGGACAAAATAAATGAAGATATTTCAGGTTACAAGTTGTACATTATATCTTTATTGATGGTGTGTTGTTCAAAAGAGATATAAATGGGATTTTGTTGTGATGTGTTGATTATGATAAAGTTTAGAAAATATTGTCAGAATTCCATGAAGGACTGTAGGAGGTCACTTCTCAGCACGTACCACAACCTTAAAGATTATGAAAGCTAGTTATTATTGGCCTAGCATATTCAAGGACTGTTTTGAATGGATAAGAAAGTGTAGAAAATGTGCTTTCTTTATCGGTAAAGAACGTCTAGCTTCGCTACCTTTACAACCTATTTCAGTTGATCATACTTTTATGTAGTGGGCTCTTGACTTTATCAGAATGATAAACCCACCCTCATCACAAGGGCACAAGTGGATCTTAACTGCTACAGATTACTTTACATGATGAATGGAAGCAGTAGTTTTAAAAGATGCTAATGAAGCTTCAATACTATCCTTTTATGAAGGTATAGTTTGTAGATTTGGTGTTCCAGCAACTATCATATCAGATAATGCTTTATCCTTTCTTGGTGCTAAGATAACAAATTGGGCTATCAACCACGGAATCTATCTAAGTTCTTCATCTAATTATTACCCATAAGGTAATGGCTTAGATGATAGTACTAACAAGAATCTGTTAAGGATCATCACAAGAACACTCAAGGATAATCAAAGAGCTTGGCATGTGATGTTGAATTCAGCACTTTGGGTTGATAAAGTGACTCCTAAAAGATCAGTTGGCAATTCACCATACAAACTTGTGTATGGAAAAGAAGTGAGAATGCCTATTTCAGTTGAGTTACCAACATTGGATTTGCTACACCAAATGGAGCTTCTTGAAAATGAACCATTGCAGGTTTGTTATGTAGAGTTAATGGAATTACAAGAGCTAAGAGAGAAAGCTCATTTAAATATGGAGAAAAATCAGAAACAAATGAAGAAGAATTTTGACAAGAAAGCCAAATTTAGAGTCTTCAATGAAGGAGATATTGTGTTAAAATGGGATGTTGATCATGTAAAGCTAGGAAGACACTCAAAGTTTGATACACTCTGGAGTGGTCCTTACATGATTTCAGCTAGCAAGGAACACAATGCTTTTCATCTTTGAAGGTGAATGGAGAGGAACTTCCCATTCCTATGAATGGTATGTTTCTAACACAACTTTTATTGAATATCTTACAAAGTGATTGTTAGATTAGGATTTCCCTTTCAATAAGTGCAAGTTCCTACACATTACAATGTTTTTCAATTCAATAAGTGCATTTATGCACGTGATCTAGTTTACAGATCCTTTCCTAGTTTTAGTTTCATTTTTGAAGGGTTGGACCTTTCAGAAAAGGAAAAGTTTGGTTACATGTTTGGACTCCATGCCTAATGGACAACAGCAAGGCACTAGTCTATAAGCTAGCAGGTAGCTTTCCCCACAAGATCGCCACAAATGTTACCAATTTTTACACTTGTGAAAAAATGGGCAACTCGAAACTTCATCGTTACGATGAAAGTCATGGGTGATGTATACCTAAGCTAAAGAAGTTATGATGTTTTTTTATTATTGGCAAATAGTTTTTTGAAAGGGACTATACCCTTGTACAACAAGGCTCAGAAGCCAGAATAGAAAAAATAAGCACAAAGAAAAGGATCAGCATCCTGATATATCAATAAGGACCAACTGCAGAATGTAGTCTGCAAAGAAGAAACAACAACCAGCAACACAAAGCAGCAAATAAACAACTGCTGAACAACGAACAAACATCATCCAGACGAATAGCACTCCTTCAGGGTAAATTTTTTTTTCTTTTTGTTAACCGTGACCCAGCCTGCTGGAGTCTCCACTGCTGAAGGAGGAGCCAAAGGAGGGGTATTCTCCTTAGTCGCATATGTCCCAAATGGGACAGCCACAAACATATTACTTTCCGTGTTACCCTCAACAACTTGAGCAATTTTCATGCTGCTAACAGTTTGATTTTCGGAAAGAGGGGTTTCAAGGGCAGATTTGGATACAGCCACTGTTTCCACTTTTGATTCAAGATCCCTTTTAGCATCAAAAATTAGGTGCTCTGGGAGTGCATCTTTCCACCAATTCCTCTTTTCATGTTGACGTTTTTCCATCCCACAAGCAGTAGAGGTGTGTCCTAAGCCAAAACATCTTCTACATCGGAAAGGTAGACCTTCATAATCAAGAGTTTGTGACCAAGTTCTATTTTGCACTCTAAGATCTATAGTAGCAGGAAGATTTTTATCAGTGTCAAGTTCCACCAGGATCCGGGCATAGGTAGTATGGGTGTAATTAGTGGTTTGAGAATCTATAAAGAGTGTAATTCCCAAGGTATTGCCAATGGCTGTCAGACAGTCCTTACTCCAGAATTGGATAGGTAAGTGGGGTAGCCTGATCCAAACAGGTTTCCAAGAGAAAGATTCTGTGTGGGTTAAAGGCTGGGAACCAGGGTTTCATGACCAAATATTTAGATTGACAGGACCAGAGTTTAGAAGCAATGTTTTCTTTATCAGCTACTAAAGAGAAAGTCACAATGAAAATTCCCTTAGCACACAGATGTAAGTCTATCTTACCAGTTAAAGTTGGAGTCCAATGCTGAGAGATCCATGCGTGAAGAGTAGGAAGGCTGGGCCACAGTCCCCCGAATCTACAAATCAAAGCGTGCTCTTTGTGGTAAATCTCAGATGAAATAACATCTTCCCCAAATGTAATACATGGGGTAATGTCTGCAGGTTTCATGGAGGATTCCTTTCCCTTTAGAACGTCTTTGAAGGAGGATCCATGCTTATTTTCTCTGTCTAAAGGTGTACCATGTTCCAGCCCACCACAAGAAGAGCTTTCCAGCAAGGGATTGAGAGGGCCATTGCCTGGCATATTCACAAGAGCACCCCCGCTGGAGTTTGAAAATGATTTGTGCAGCCGTCCTCGGAACCCCCGGCATTAGTGAAGGCAAGATCAATCCACGAACGGGGTGAACCCACAGCCGTTCCTCCTCCAACCCGTTCTACTGGCCGATCCTTGAGTTAGAGTAGGATTTCCCAGGTGCTCGCGGACTGCACGTGGATCTAGGCGTTTTCATTGAAACCTTTAAGAGTTCATGCCGCCGCCATTAAAACCATCTTCTATTCCCCATTTAATCGGGGAAGGGTTGAATCGCGCGCGCGGTAGAAACCATCGGACAGGAAGACAGAGAGCAATGGGCAGAGGTCGCACGGCACAAGCAGAGGACGTAACGGGCCGAGGGCCGAAGGTGCGGGCAGAGAGCAGAGGGCCGAGGTCGAGGGCTGGGGGGCAAAAATGGGCAGAGGTCCGAGGGGTGGGCGGAGCGGGTGCGATGAAAGGGCCGAGGGCCGAGGGGCGGGACAAGGGCGGAAAGAAGTTGATGTTATTAGTTACTTTTCATTGAATTAATTAATGATTAAGTGAAATCTGCAGCTATGTGTACTGTTACAAAATGTAACAAATCACATATTTTTCAGTTTCATCATACCTTCAACAAAAGAACACAAGGGCCTCAAGGACAGCTATGTTTTCTTGATGAAGACACCGAATTACAGAGTAGGTGAAGTGTTGAGTTTTGGGACAACAAACATAAGTGCAGATATCAGAAAATAAGAGTTCATTACTGAATGTTACAAGTTCTCATTGATGTTATTTCCTTTATAATTAAGCATTCAATTTAATGATTGAGTTGTTTAGTTTGTCATACAATCCATATAGAAAGCTGAAATGCAAGAAGAAATATACAACTCATTTTTAGAATTCTATGTTTTATTCACAAGGAAGGTCAAATGTTTCCCACACAAGCCGTGGGATGTAACTGAAAAGTAAAGTACAACTACTGAAGTAAGAGGTACACATGCATGAAAGAGAAAGTAAAGGAGTATGAGTGAACCCATCATTTCCTTGGGGTTTCTTTCTTTGATTGAAACATCTCCATTTCTAGCTTCTTCTTCATCTCCATTATAGAAGCCATTGTACCGAAAAGAAGAAAAGAATATCTATCAGTTACGAGCTCAGGGATCAATTCATATTCCTAGACTGTCCTAATTCGTGCATATGAATCTCTAATAACAAGAGATGTAATTTACTTGAATATCAAACTGCATACATGCTTTATTCACTCATATAGAATGAAGGAAGAGAAAAGAAAAGAAGAAACCATGGACATAAGAGAGGCCAAAAATCCTAAGTATTTTCTAACTATTTTCCTAAGTGTGTAGGTATAGGTTACAACCAATGAAAAATAAGCAAGCCATAAGTGCATGCATAAAAGGAAGAATGTAACTCAATGTTTCAGTAACTGTTATGAAGTGGAAGAAGTTACAGTATGTAAGAGACACAACTTGGGAGATAGAAATACATGTTTTAGTTTGCTACAGAAGGAAGAAGTAGAATTTGAAAGCTGATGTTTGGCTAAAAAGAGAAGGTTACAGTTCAAAAAGGAATGAAGACAAGATTATGGGAAAAATTTTCTAGGGCTTCGCCATAAAAATCAATGTTTCAGATTTTCCAAAATGCTAGAAATACTACTATCAAGGAAATAAAGTATCTAAGTAAAAGAAATAAGTTATTGTATTTCAACAAAGCATCTGAATCAAGGCTTATGCCTAAAAATGGTGTTACAATAGATAAATAATTGTTTACAATTTCCAGAAATCCACTTACAAGATACAAAACATCTTAAGTTTAGTTTTTAGTTACAATTTTCATTTCTCAGAATCAAATGTTTCAAATTTATTCAAAACTGAAATAAAAATGATGTCCAGTACATAGTTGTAGAAAGGAGTTTTCAATCTTCAAAGCAAAAAGTATATTTTGGATCTAAATATACACAGGATGAAGGAGATAGATGTATTAACGTAGATAAGAAGATATACAGATAAACTCTCAATGGAAAAATCTAGATCCAGGGATAACAAAGCAAAATATGGAATACCCAGAACGTAAACTATCTAGCAAACCCTCCACCGTCGGTTAGAAGAAAGCTAACAAGTAATAACAAAGAAATTTATGGTGACACAAGCTTATCAATATCAAGAAAAATAGAGTATTCATACTACTGAGCCATTCATAAAAGGTTGAATCTAGAGTTACCTCTAACATTATCGAAAGAAGTTCAAACGGTAATGACCAAATCCTTGAAATTAAAGGAGCCACAAATTCTAACCAGAGCTTTCAAAAACGGTCAAGAACCAAAGCCATACAAGTATGTATTCATAGTTGCATAGAAATGAGCTCTAAGAGAATGACTATGGTAGCCAATAGACCACAAAGATCTCAAAAACAGAGAAGAATCGAGCTTCAGAACTCACCATGGAGGCCATTGCAAAGACCAAATGTAACAGAGCTGGGTATTGAATAATCAACAATAACACCCCATAAACGCTTAGAAGCTCTAAATAGATCAAACATATGAAAATACAGATCACAAGAGTTCAGGAAACCATTTTGCAGAAGGAACCAAGCTCAAAAGCTTTAAACAATGGCGTCAAAAAAAAAATTTCTAGGGCTTCACCGCATAATGAAAACCAAATGAAATGTGCATAAGGGTCGAGCTATTCCTTATCATGCAAACTCAAGAGGTGAGTTTCAACCTAACTCAACCATGGTCAGAAATCAATGGCTCCAGATCGAAAGGACAGAGATCAAATGCGAAGGATTGATCTCAAAATCAATGTGAACCACTATGGGTACGATGACAATGCCACATTTAATTTCCAGGTCAGAAACCCTAACCAAGGGTCAAATAATCCAACCGCCATTCCAAATCAGAGTTAAGAGATCGTCAGGTCAGAATAATGGCAGGTCGAACTTAGTCCAATTTTCCAAATTTTCAAATTGTAAAACTTCAACCCGCAGGCCCGACAAAGATACATGTCATCACCACAACAAAAGTGGAGGCCGGGGGTTTTTCAAGTTTGAAACCTTTTGTAAAAAAGTTAAAAGTTCCAAAATTTCCCGCAAGCCCGAGCCTCCACAAGGACAAAGTCAATATCAGGAGAAAAGTCAAAAATTGATTCCACATAGTATCGGTGGAGCAACGGGTTTTCTCAAAGTTTTGAGACTTTATGCAAATGTGGTTAAAATTTCAAGTTACCCTATAGGCCCGCAATTCCCCTGAGTGGGAGATTGGAGTAAATGTTGACTTTAAGGCTCAAAGCGGAAGAGTTTAAAATGCCAAAGTTTCCTGCAGTCCCGAAAACCTGCCAAGGGCAAAAAAAAGCCACAAAAGGTCTGCAGAGTCTGCAAAGGACTTAAAATTTTTGAAATTTTTCCCGCATGCCCATAAAATCAAATGGGGCCGACCAAATTATGCCATCAATGATCACCGAAAAGGTAAAATTTTAAACTATATTCTTTCAAATGCAAAGGCCGACACATATATACATGTATGTTTTTATCAAGGGTGGCAAAGATTAAAGCATTATGGCATGTATTTTGCTAAGTCCACAAGAATGGCCAAAACTCAGTTGAAGACAAGTGTATGAATCAGAAGTAGTCCCCATAGTGCTGGATTATTTTGTGAATTTTGTAAGTGTTGTAATTATTTTGTTCATAAACAGGGAGGAGTATTTTTGCATGCCTTCACAATAGGAAAGAATAGAGAAGAAGACAAAGTTGCATGTTCATGGAGAGAGACTTTCCTAGCAAGCAATCTTATTTTTAGCAAGTTATTCATCCTTCTCTTCTTAAAAATAGAACAGTCAACTTCAGTTTGACTATATTGTAATTAAGGCTAATAATGCCTATTTGTAATTGCATGCTCTATTTTTATTCCTTTATCTATTATTAAATAAAGGATAAAAATAAGATGCATGGGCGAGTACAAGCCTTAGGCTATTTTTAGGAAGAGGGTGAATTTTATTTTTGCTATATATTGTGTGCCTTTGCAAAGCACAAGGAGAACTACTGGAGGAATTTTTGGATATAGGAGTATTGAAGCAATTTTTCCTAGTTTTGCCTTCTGAGTTTGAATTTCTACGTTAATAATTATTTTCAGTCTTGTGTATGTTTCTATTTGTCTTGTGAATGAAAATTCCCTGATCAATCATCTTACCCTGCTACAAATTCAAAGTATTTTCTACATAATTTTAATGATCATTTTAACTTATCAATGTTGTTGTGATATTTTCCCTCAAGACAAATCAAGTGTTTGGCCTTAAATTTGTAGAAAACTTTTGGTTCGTGCACCCAAAATCCTTCACATATAAATTGTGCATATACTCAGTCAAATCCGTTATACAAATTTGGTGTATCACCTTAGTTATAATTATTTTATAGTCATCTTTTACCCCTAAACCCCAAGAATCAATTTAGGATACATCAACAAGGAACCGGCCTTGATACCGGAGACTCACCTCAAAATAGGTATACCCACAGACCTGAGGTGTTTCCATTGTATCTATGAAATTGAGAGATCAAATTTTGCAAGCTTAGAAAACCTGCAGGCATCTCTCTAGAGGGTGTGCTTTCAAGAGATAACACCATCCTTACGCACCTAGAGCTCACTTTCACACTCATGAAAAATACAAATGTGTTGACTAATCACTTTTTCACATTACTAGTTTTAGTTGCTTTTCATTATTCACTCTACTATAGTCATGCTTTACCAATCAACTAATAAATATCACACAATATTACAAACATCTTGAGCATTTATACTCTGATTTCTATCCCATTCACCTCATTCTCTTCATTATTTCACCAACTATCGTATCATACACATGAAACACACACAATTCCTCCATGACATTTTCCTTCACTCGATATACACACATTTTTACGTTATCTATTCTACATTATCTATTACTTGGATTAATTTTGGCTATATGTTAATTCTTGTTATTACTTCCCCTTTCGCCAAAAGGGGGTCATACAATTGGGGTCATCATATAATTCCCCTTTCTCGCATTCGTTCTAAAATTCTAATTCGTCATTTTTGAACATTTACTAATACACCATGTGATGTTTCATCATTTTTTATCGATTCCCCCTAATGATCTAACTTGGGGGAAACAAGCGTAAAATATTTCTATGAGGTAACTAATCATTCAATCAACCAATCAATTACATTCAAATCTCTAACAATAAAAATAACACCGTTCAATCGACACAATACAACATGTTTGGCCTTTCCAGATGACCTAACTTGGGAGTTACATTGTTATTTTCCCAGATGACCTAACTTGGGGAGTTATTTTACATTTTGCATTGCTTCCAGATGATTTAACTTGGAATCCATAATACATATCATGTTTTATTCTAGATGACCTATCTTGGAATCTATCTCACATTGCGGTGACACCCTTAGAGTGGGGGCAATGAGATACCATTGCCTTTCCTATACTTATCCTAAATGGGTCAACACGTTTGATCAATTTTTTTGGATCCAAAACCTCGAAAATTTGATCGAGTCAGTATGCATTGGCTAGATATTGAGGATGTATTTAAAGGTTGGAGAATAACATACCTTTCTCCCTATAATCTTCCTCTAGTAGCAGGATGCCCAAATCCTCCAATTTTTCATACACGCAATCAGGTTGGTAAATTATCACTCCCCACCCCATCGTATCATCATCGTATAACATTCGAAATCATCAATAATTTAAAATTACAATCATCAATTTAATCTAGTGCACTTCATCATAGTTTTTCATCTCTTACTACGATCCATGCATCAATACGTTGATCCATGGCTTGTCACACTATATGTTCACATTTGACACACTCTTCTACCACATCTTCATGTTTTTATACAACATTAGCTTCTCTAAATTTTTCTCAAGTACACATCTCTAACTACTTTATGTTACCAAGCCTTCACTCACTATCATAAAGTGGGGGAAAATTTATTCACAAAATCATGCACTCATTTATATTATTGTATCGTCAAGTATGTTATTCTATATATGGATCTTGCATGATAAAATTATTCACTAATGATCCATCCCATTGTCTAGTCATTAGTCTTGTTGGTATTTGTTGTTTGTTACCTTACACATTTGTCAATTACTTGCATAGTTCCAGTCAGGTTTTAGGAGATCCTATATGTCACAGTTCACCGAGATTTCATCTCTAGTCTTTGACTAGGGCTTCTAGATAATGTGTAAGGTGCCTGGGGTGCCCTAGTCTTGATTTATAGGATCCTTGGTCCCCATCACACTTGGTTCTACTTTAGACATTTGAGGTCAGTATTTATGGTTTTCCCTCCTATCTCCCTAGGTACTAGTTGGCATGTCAGGTCATTAGTGTCAAAATTTGAGCAAAGACATCCCTATATAAACACAACATACACACTATCTTAAGCGCATATTATTCTACTAAGGGTTAGATATCTTTATAGAGTAAGAGATTGCATTTGGGAACTATTCTACATAACACATTGCATAGGAAAGGGTGTATTCATTCTATTCCATCCACCATTTGGAATTTTATCTAGTTATTTACCCGTTACTTTGGCGTTATTTATGTTAGGGCACCCTAAGCACATTATTGCACACACAAGCACATAGAAATACATCGGGTGTGAGATGTAGTGTAGTTCTCATTCATAAGTTCATCTATTTGGCAACTGAAGATAGTCAAACCTATTCATTTGCATATTTCTTTTTTTAGGTTTTTATTCTTTTGTATGGGGTATTGTAGGTCATTTTTCACTGGAGATCTACAATGACATCATCACACCAAGTGCGACACTAAACCAACCAAAGACGAAGTATTGTGAAGAATTAGTGACCATACCAGAGTATGATTCTGAGCTAATCCACAGACAAGGGTGCCCCGATTCTAGACCAGAGTGCCCCAAGTGCCCTTGTCCTTCCCTAGGTGCCCTAGTCTTGTCACATCTTCCTCTACTACAATCTTTTAAAGTTTATTACGACATTTTGTTCCACCATTTCATCACTTTTCTCAGTCCTAGATCACTGTGAGGTAAGTATAAATAAGGTAAGTACCATTCCCATTTAATTTAATTTCATTTTAATTACAAAGTATATTATTTAACATTTACATTTCAATACATCTCAATTATTGCATTTTTGTACTTCTTTGATTATTAATAAAACCCATATTTTGTAGAATCACCTGGTGATGTATGTGTGGATAACTATGAGGATTTTGTGATGAGATTCGATATTATGAGGACATAAAGAGGTGTAGGCTTCTAGATGAGGCTCACTATAATAAATTTGTCTCAATGACTGAAGGTTATTTCAGGTAGTGCCACAAGCTTACGTCAGCCACCTAGAGGTCCGGGTGAGGGACCAATGAGAGGCCTAGATGATGATCGAGGAGAAGTTCCAAGAGTGTCGAATTGAGACATTTAAGTTCCTATTTTTGTAGAGTAGTTGAATTGACTGTGATATACTTTTTATGTATGAGGATCTTTTGAAGACCTTATCAATGACATACATATATATTTTGATATGTGAGGATGTTTGGTTCCTTTGATGATATATAAACACTTTTCTATGTATGTAGAAGATTTTTATATTTGAGTTTTGTAATGATTGCAATGTGTTGGATAGAGACGTAGTTGATTATGATTTATTTAAAGAGTTAAGTTATGATTTTGATAGGATTAGTTATTGTTGTATGTGAAATGTATATTTTTAGATTAGAGATGTTTGATATGATTTTGGATATGTTTTTGATAGATAATTATCTTCTTGTTTGATTAATGCATTGTATGATGGATAAGCACGTAACTTGGGATGTGTGCTTGCTTACTTGTTTGGGACATATATATAGTCTATGATGGTAGAATTATTCTATACATATGATACTTCACACGTAGCCTTGTAATTAATGTTAATATATGAATTAGAATGGTTAGTCATAGTGGGATATGTCATCACCAATCCAAGCACTATGATAATTCTTCACCAGGAACTCCTCGTGCTATGATTATTTACTAATGCACACTTTTAGTTTGGTGGATGGAATCTGGAAACACAACAACAAACATAACACAAGAATACCATAGACTATGATAAGAAGGAATGACGATAAATCTGAAATATAAGTGTAAATTATAATATCAACATGAAATTGTTACAATCTCACCCATGAGGTACTTCAAGTGTTACTGACTTCACTTGCCTTCCAACAATAACTATGGGAGAAACTTCACAATTACACTTCTTAATGGCTTCTTTAACACACCTTCAAAATGATGGCTTCCTTTACACACTTACTCATACAATATTTCTCACTACTTCCTTCTATGCTAAATGAGGGGGGTGGCCTCTTTATTTATAGGAATTTAGGCTTATCCATCTTATCTCTAAGATAGGATAGGAAATCTCTTCCGGCCAATCATATTTCATGCCTAAACTCTTGCCTTTACATGTAGGCTTATCTTCTAAGATAAGATAAACCTTATCATCTCACATGGGTTCCACCTTTTTAGACTTTTCCACAAATAAAATACACAAAATATTTATGACATCACTCTTTGTCCTTATTACAAATATAATATTTCTAATTCCTAATCATGTAGACCCTACTTCTCTACTTATCCCAACTTTGACATTTTAACATTACCGGACCACTTACGACAAATATTTACTTTTTACAACATTCATATTGTACTTTGACTGTTACCGTACTCTACATTATTAGTGGCACCGTACTGACAGTGTCGTTATCTTCCATCATACGCTACTACTAATTACACTTAACAACATCCTATTCCTAATACGACATTAATGAAATAGAAATTACGGAGGAAAATTTTAGTGTCGACAGATCATAAATTGATGAGGGATAGATGTATCTATCCTTGTGTGACATGAGAAGGGTTTATATGTAGGAATCATAGGGAAAAGATTTCTTCTTGATGGTTCCTAAGGTTTTCCCTAATCTTTAGTATATTGCACAAGTTGATCAATGTCGGAAGCTTGTGTCTTACAAGAAATATGATCAATAGAAGAAGATTTCCTCATATGGCTTCTTTTTTATTTTTGATCTGATGGTGATTAATTTGGGAATACCTTTTTGAAATGAGGACTTGATTAATATAGGACATCCTTATTGTGTATTTTTTATTGGGTAACCATCCTTTGAGGGATTTGTCTATGATTTTATTGACTTTTAATTTGATGGTATCCATCCTTCGAGGGAGTGGTCTATGACTTTATTTAACACGATTTTATTTTTGATAGTTTTCCTTTGAGGGAATTATCTATTTTGAGATTGTATCCATCCCATAGATATTTTGATTTTTTAACTAAGGGAAATCTTGGGTAACCACTTTAAAAGGGAATAAATAAGCGTACAAGATAGACTTATATCCTGTAATATCGTACAATAGGATAAGATAGGGGGATGGTGATAGTAATGAGTGTAGGGTTTTGTGAGATTATTCTATGTGGATCATATGAAAATACATGCACACCGAAGAGAATGCAATCCAAAGTTGACATGAAAGCTTTAAGTAATCACCAAGTGAAATTGAACAAGGAAAATAGTGCATTAAATAAATAGGTCCACTCATTCTGTACAAAACAAGGGTACATATAAGAGTGTCGTTTAACTCCCGTGGATATAAAATTATTCCCTGTATGAGGAAAAGAGGAGTTACAATTCCTAAAGGGAATGTAACTCCTATGACGCAGATGATGCATATGACAACAAAATATTCTATGTTATAATCTGCCATATGTCATATAACTCCTATGACCTATGATCTCACCTAAGTTAGATGACTCATCATGTGAGGTGGATAAGACCCCGAGTGATGATGAGGTAAGTCACACACATAAACACCCCTTTCATTGGAGTTTAGGTAGATGTCATGGTAAATTTGAAAAGAAAGAGAACTAAAGGCACATGGGTCCCGATAACTAAAGGCATGATTGATCATAAAATTGACCAAAATTTGTTCTTTGATCACAGACCCATATAGGCATTAAATTCTTTTCCAAAATTACCCTGTTAAAATTGACTTAAAGCAATGCAAGAATTGAAGCATACTTCACACATGTTGATAACGAAGTTTGGAAAAATGCCTACGTTTATAGGTTCATCAATAGAACCGATATATTATCTACTTCAACAACTATAACAAATAATATAATCTAAGCATGATAATACTAAATACAAAATGGAATAAGAACCTTGATCATGAATACCGAATAGTTACCCTAACTTATGATGTAGATTCCATCCAGTATTTTCCTTTATGGTACGATGCCCAATGGCTCCCCGATCAGTCTTCCAGATGCTATTATGTCACCCTATGGCTCCTCGGTTGGTCTTTAAGACATGAAATACTATGAAGTTATGGATTAATAATCCTGAAGAACAAGAACCTCCTCCATGACCACCAAGTGATAATCTTTGACTTATGTAGTAGATCTGATCTTCCCTTTGTAGAATATCCTATGGCACTAAAATCTAGGATCCACAATATATAGTGTGGATCAAAGGTCCTCTTGGGTAGTTTTTCGTAATAACTCCCAATTACAATTTTTCACCTATTAAAATAATAGGTCTTATCTTCATCTTTTTGATAACAAATAATATTGATCCTTAATGAAGATGATGCCTTTAGGATATAGGTCTTATCTCTCCATAATACCTATTTTAAAATAGGTCTTTCGTCTCCATATCGCCTCACGATCGCCTTCAAACTGCATGTTTTCCTTCTCGACTCGGTGCTCGAGTATGTATTCTCGAGATAGAATTCTGAACTTCAAAATGATATTTCTCCTATTTAAATAATAGGAAGTAAAAATAATAATAATAATGCCTATAAAATAGGTCTTACATATTTACATGCCTATAACATTAGGACTTAGCTCGAGAATGTTCCTATAATAATATATAGGTCTTTAAAAATAATAATACCTATAAAATAATATAGTTCTTTCAAAATATTAATGGCCTATATAAAATAAATATAGGATCCATTACATTCATAATATCCCCCTTAGCTTCCACGGGCTTAGCTTGGGAGAGACTAAGCTCCAAAAATGAGCTTGTGTAGAGGAGGGGTGTCGAGGGCCTTTTATAGGCCAAAACCACCCGCAGATCATGTATATAGGGATTATCGCCCTTATCTTATCACAACCACCTATATAGGCGGGCTGGTGAGGCCGTTCCATTTGAAATGGAGAGGTTGAGGGATCAAATCCTACCTCCCACATAGCTAGCAACCATGTTGGTTAACCTAACCCAATCCACATGGACTCCATCGCTGCTACGGCCACATCCTCCATCATGTTTCCCTCCGCCGAGCCTCATACACTATATGTGGATTATCCCATATGCACGACACATTTGATGTAGAAGGAATTTTTATATATCCCATGGTGGATAAGGATAATGTGGCTTAGGCCACATCCTCAAGCATTTTTTCAACCGTTAAGAGTAGCTCAACCCTCCTAGATGAGCTCACCGAGTTGTAGAAGAAAATCACCCTTACATTGCTCGAACTCGCCAATGGAATCAGTGGTGGCTCAATACACAACTTGCTCTAGCTCGTCATATAGCTTGATGAGCTACTCACCTGAGTTGACTTAGGGAAAAGTGGTGGTAGGCCATGTGGTGGCCTGAGGACCCACCAAGTGGCAATTTTTATTGTTGATCGTATGTAAATATGAAGATGATATCAAATGAAGAAGACCAGAGGTATAAAACCGAAAGCCGTTAAGAGTAGCTCGACCCTCCTAGATGAGGTCACCGAGTTGTAGAAGCAAATCACCCTTATATTACTCAAACTCACTAATGGAATTAGTGGTGGATAAATACACAACTTTCTCTACCTTGCCATATAGCTCGATGAGCTACTCACCTGAGTTGACTTAGAGAAAAGTGGTGGTAGGCCACGTGGTGGCCTGAGGACCCACCAAGTGACAATTCTTTTTGTTGATCATATGCGAAGATGAAGATGATGTCAAATGAAGAAGACAAGAGGTACAAAACCGAAAGCATCACCTTCATACTATCATATTTTTCACTTTTTCGTGACTCACCAATTGACCCATTCCTTCCTAGGGTTGACCAAAACTTTGACCAACCACCATGTGCACGTACAAACTCTATTTTTGACGTTTGAATTGTCGATGGAAAGCTATCAAAGTCACCTTCCAAACTATGCCAATCTTGGGAGATTTAGGGAACATTTATGCTCTGTATTGACCTTCGGATCATACCTCCCCAATGGGAAATAATTTTTTTCCCAAAAATCTTGTAAACTCCAAATCATGTTGCTGAGAAGAGATCTACACAGTCTACTACCAACTCCACAATCAAACAAATGATGGTTCAAACTCTAGGACTAGTGGCACTTGGGCTCACTGGCTCCTATTGTGCCACTCTGATATCCAAAGAAGACCTCCACGCCTCCACTGTAAGGTGCTAAGTTTCTCACTAAAACCTCAATTCTCCCACTATACGAAGTGCTAAGGTTTTAGATATCTAACAACAAGGATCCCCTTTTACTCTATAACACACCTCCTAGCTCTAAGTTGATTCCGCAGAATCTAAACTGGTCCAAAGGAATTCCATGCTAGGTAGAGGTAAGAGTGATCCAATGTTGGTGATTGAAAATTACTTTTCAGGTACCATCCTTGTAGTGACCACTTCCCTTTGACACCTGTTGATATTGATCATGAAACTGTTGACTATACCATGGACATTGTTATAGTTTTGATTTAGTATGATGATTAGATGTTAGAGCATGGATTATTGCTGACTCTGATTCATATATGATGCATGATGATTATTAGAGATATTTTATATATTGATGTTGATATACTGTCTGACATGGTTACATTATAGATGTTGTTCAGACATGTGATATTTGGATATTTTGAGTAGACCTAGAAAATTAAAATTGAATTAAAATTGATGATGATATAGTTGTTGATGAAATTTTAAGTGACATTGTTGATTGGCTTGATGATTGTTGTGATTCACATATATATTGATGACTTTGGAAGTATATTATATTCATTTGGATGTTCTGATGTGGCCACGAGGCCGAAGGAGGTATTTGTGTTTTGCAGGTTAAAATATCACAACACACATCGGGGGATTGGAGACCAACCACTTTGGAATTCTAGATGAATTCAACAAGGTCACCATGGAAACTTTATTTGTTTGTGTGTGTTTGATTGTTGTTAGGGATTCCCATGGGGGGATCACCTTCAAATGTGACCAAGGGGTTTTATGTTTCTTTTATTTATTTTCCTTGGTTTAATGTTGCATGTGTTTATTTTGTGGTGCTTTGACCCCTTTCCTTATTTATTAAATGGTGTGTTAATTA